>VUYV01000828.1:17491-80634 GCA_008711295.1 Anarhynchus alexandrinus | reverse complement strand
TTTTTTTTTTTTTGTTTAGCTTTTTTTTGTTTTTTAAAGATACACAAAGCTCTTACTAGTTTAAAACACTTGTGTTTTCATGACTAATGTTTTGCTTTACACATATTATCTTCCAATCCAGGTTTGGTCGTAAATGTTGCCTCTTAAATACAATTCTTGCAAACGTTGTCTGTGGAATCCTTCTGGTCTTCGTGCCCACCTACTTGTGGATAGTCATCCTCCGGTTCTTGCAAGGGCTGGTCAGCAAAGGCTGCTGGACCGCAGGCTACATCCTGGGTGAGTTCAGACCTCTTCCCAGGAGCAAGACTGGCTGCAAAAGATGAAAGCGGGGGGCGGGGGATACCAACCCACAACAAAAACCCCAAAACCTCAAACAAAAACTATTTAATAAACACCTCTCAGGGTGTTTTATCAAGGAGTTCTCTCCCTCTTTGACTTCTCAGGATTTTTTCAAGCACTGTCATTAGGGAGAAGCAACAGTAGCCTTCAAAGCTCAAGCAAGTGGTGGTATATGAGGACTGTTACCTCAAGATCGGCTTTCCCCTATGGTGCAGCTCCCCTTTGCACATCTGGGCTCCTCTCCCTCCCCTCTGTCACTGGCAGGGGAAGGCGAAGGCCCTGGGGCAAACCGCAGCCGCTCCAGCCCAGTCACAGACCGGGTGATGACAGAGGAGGCTGTTAAAGAAGTAGGCAGAGGGTGGGGAACATTGGAGGCATTTTTATGACACAAAGAGCATTAAAGGGCAAACAGAGGCTTTACAGCCTAAAAATAACCGAAGAACAGTATGTACTTGCTGAGGAAAAGACAAGCTGTTTGGGTATCTGTGCACTTGTCTGAGTGGCGGCCAACCCGGGGGATGGTGGAGCGATGCGAGGAGCTGGGCTGAGCTGATGCCTCTCCCGGCGCTTTGCACAGGTCGGGTCTGGTGGTGAAGCACGACTCCATGGCAGCAGGGTTAGGGCCAGCTCAGGACCACTTTCTGGTGTGTGGTGGAGCTGTCTGGGACTTCTCAGGCTTCTCTGGTGTGGAGTTCGGGGTCTTGTCAAAAATACCCAACAACAAGCAATCACCGAAGCAGCAAATTAAATATTTTCAATGCTGCCCAATAGATCCTTATCTGGATTAAGATGTCAGGTGGCTCTACCAAATAGCTCTGAGTGATCCAGATCACTGTGATAGTGGAAAAAAAATGTAAATGTTAACACCCTAAACTTCTATTACATCTTTTAGTGGGGACATCTTGCTAATGCAGTTATCCAGATGTCTGGTATAAATAAAACAAAAACATCTAGCCCACAGTCCAGACCATCTTCTGCCAAGACACGATTGTTCCTTCCTGTGCATATTCTAGATGCCTGCTTGGCCTCTTAAATCTTTTCCATGCACAAATGAAATCTCCATCACCTCTTCTGAGGAACTTTATGCCGTTTCAGAGCATAAAATCCCTATCAGGACAATGACCTGCCCTATCCTGATATTTTCCCTCAGTTACACCTTGTTACTTCAGATTCTCCTTGAAACTCTCCCATGTGAGAGAAGTTGCCCAGAATCAGCCCCAAAGCCCCTTTAAACTTGTATCCTCTCACTAAGGGTGGCCAATTCTGAATGCCCAGAGAAGGGTACAAGGACAGAGCAACCTTGTCATGCTCTCCTGGGACAATTCTCTACCCTTCAGCTGCTTTTGGCTCAGTCCTGCTGAGCCTGAGGAGAAGTCTTTGTCTCTGTGCATCGTTTGGTCAAGCAGTATTAGCTAATCCGTGGCCCCAAAACACAGCACTTCCTTCAGCTGCTAAATAACCGCTTTCTGTTCTTTTTTTAATTGGGGTGTTTTCTTGAAATCATATAACCGGATGAAAAATTTGGAGTGTGCTTGTGCCTGCCTGCTGGAATTGTTACTTTTAGCTCTGTATCAACAAGACTTAACCTGTGGGTCTATCCTGTGATGTGCAGTTGCAAAGCGCAGCTGAGTGGTGAAGCCATCCCGGCCAGGCAGCTGTATGCCGTCCCGTGGTACAAGCACTTCTTATATACACAGAGTGAGACACAGGCTGAAAGGCTGCACTTAGAAAATAAAATATGATGTTTTGTTATCGGGTTGGAGACACTATGTATGTTGGCGTTAGATTCTACAATATCCATCTGTGCACTTCGAGAAATGTTTGATTTACTCAGAGATTTCCACGACAGAGGACAGCACTGGATGCCTTAGGCCAGTGTAAGGGCAGGAGCAGTGTTTTCTCCTCTGCTGAGAGCTTGGATGACAGATAAGCAAATGTTCCTCTGCGAGCACCAGGGAATTTTAGTCCTGAGGCTTTATTCCAGGAAGCCCAGGATTACCGAGACGGTTTCTTCAGTTCATTAACACAGCATTGGTCTTCCAGAATCCTGGCAGAGCAAACTGCTGCACTGAGTGGTCATGGCCGAGCTCTCATTCACCTGTCTCTGTATGTGTTTGCAGTGACAGAAGTCGTCGGTCCGCAGTACCGGAGGACGGTGGGCATCCTCTACCAGACCGCCTTCTCCGTTGGGCTCCTGGTCTTTGATGCCATCGCTTACGCCATCCCTCACTGGCGGTGGCTGCAGCTCACCGTCACCCTGCCGAGCTGCTTCTTCCTGCTCTACTACTGGTAAATGGGCTTTTGTTGTACCTCTACCCACCACCCAAAACCCATCTGCTTCTGCCTTCCAGGGCTTGATACTGAGGGAGATTTGGCACTGCTTTTCGGTTGTGTGCTCAAAGAAGAGAGAGACAGCAAAAAGCAGAGGGAAACAGGGCCCCTCAGCAACTGAGACTTCATTGCATCTTAGCCTGTGTGCTGCCCTGACCTCTGTTTAAAAGAAAGATGACTTTGAAAAACACTGGGGGAGAGTGGTTTAGTATCCTATATTATCTTCATTAAGCATTCCATAAAGGAAAAGAAATACCTTGACATAGTTTAGTGGATCCTACACTGAAAAGATGGTTATTGAGAGATTGTTGAATGCTAACATCATTGTAACAGGTTGTTTACATGCTCTTTTAAGGAAGAAAAGTTGCAGCTTTCTGCGGTCCAACCAAATGAAGGCATGTGGGTTCACCTTTATTTTGAATTCTCTCCTTTCTTTGATTGATATTTTTCAGTTTGAGTGCTTTGATTTGAGAACTTGTCTGGATGGGTCGAGAGGATAGGAATAATAGAAAGAGATTCATTGTCCATTTTTATGAATTGGTAAGCCAGTTCTAGCTTGTTTACTTCTTCTTAACCTGAGATGGCACAACTGGAAAATACTCCCAGTGCCACAGTTTGTGGTGAACAGGCTGAATAAAATGATAGCGCTGCTCTCGCTCAAATCCCTTCCCTGATCTATCTTTAGTAAACTCATCTCTGACTAAAGCCTCTACCACAACTGCTGCTCTTCTCATTTCAGCAGCAGGATATGCTACTTTCCCCATTGCCCCCTCCCCGCCCCCATCAGGAAAACACACACAAAAACCCCAAACAAACAAAGAAAAAACCCACCTGCCTCTATTCAACCAAAGCCCTCTCTCCACGGTTTCCATACATGGAAGCACTATGTGAGCTTTATGTTTTGGTATATAATAGCATCCACTCACATTGTAGGTGCCTCCCAGAGTCTCCCAGGTGGTTGATCTCTCAAGGAAAAAATGACAAAGCTATGAAAATTATCAGTGATATGGCTAAAAAAAATCGGAAAAAGATGCCTTCCCATTTTGAGGTGAGCTCAGGGTTTGCTTATGCATGTAAGCAAGCATCATGACAGCCCCTTCCATCAGTTCCTCCCAGCAGAAACTTATCATACTTTGTACTGGCTCTTCTGCAGGATATTAAATTTGAAGAGGAAGATGGCGGAAAGCAGAGTCCTTCACTCATCGACCTTGTCAGGACACCACAGATGAGAAAAAACACATTCATTTTGATGTACAATTGGTAAGAAGATAATGTTGAAGAGCTATTTTTGGAGCTCTGGTTATGAAGGCTTCAGCAGGACACAGACCTCGGTCCTCTGACTGACTAACGAAGCTGGGATGCTCTTTGCCTAGGTTCACGAGCTCTGTCCTCTACCAGGGGCTCATCATGCACATGGGAATAGCTGCTGGGAACATGTATCTGGATTTCCTCTATTCTGCACTTGTTGAGTTCCCAGCCGCCTTCATCATCATTGTCACCATCGACCGCGTTGGCCGTCGCTACCCCTGGGCTGCAGCAAACCTGGTGGCGGGGGCTGCCTGCCTTGTCACAGCCCTGATCCCAGAGGGTGAGTCACCTGCATGGGGCCACGTGGTGGCTTCGTACACCGGTGTTGCCCCCTGGGAACAGCACCCACCTCTCCCTCCATTTGCCCAGGGTCCAGCCCCCAGGTCTGCAAACCCACACCTGCTGTAGGGTGCTGCCTCCCTGATTTTAGTAGTGGTCCTCCTGCTGAAGTGTAATGAGGTTGATTTGTAGCACTGACAATAATAAATCTCAAAGCACCTAGGGTCCCCTGTGCCACTCTGGGAGCGTCCCCATGCCACAGCTCATGCGGTGCTGCCTGTTCCCATTCCCTCATTCACACAGGTGAAACGAGGCCCCTTAAACATATCAAGCAATATGGGATCGGAGGTCCCCCCTTAAAATAACACTGGTGTATTAACTAAGTCCTGCTCAATTGCTGGGATACTTCTAAAGTTGTTGAATGCATTTTATTTGCAGACATACATTGGCTAAAAGTGATTGCTGCTTGCATCGGGAGAATGGGAATCACAATGGCGTTTGAAATGGTTTGCTTTGTAAACACTGAACTGTATCCGACGTACATCAGGTAGGTGCATCCTCCTCCCTGTTGGCATTTGGCCTGGAAACAAATAGTTGAGTCCATTATGTCCCTGAGTAATGAGTAGTTAGATTTTATGCTAAACTGAGTTATCTTCAAATGCTTCAGAACTACACAGGTCCTGCTGAACATAAAGTAGGAGGACCATAAGTAAAATGCTTTAAATTCATGAAGACAGCAAACGTACTTTAAAGCAGATAAAAACCCATGTGACTGAAATAAAGGTAAAAGTGGAGACAACCAGGGTGGATGAGGGTTCTGAAGTCCCACACAGTGCTTGGATTTGTAATTTGTTTCAAACAAGATAACTTTTAAATGGATCAGTCCAGAGTGGAGTCTGCTCTGGAGAATGTGAGTTAACTCAAGCCCTTCACCTTCGGAGTGGATTTTTTCCCTATCTGTAGGCGTGCTGCAGGGTGAATAGCTCAGAAATAGATATGCGCTGCAGAAATTTCTATGTCCTGGGAGTTAATTCTTCTTCAAAGTTTCTACCCAGTGACTGTAGGCCGTGGCCTGCGGAGATGTCTGCACTGACCGGATGAATCTTACTCCTCCTTTCTTCACTGAGGAAACACTGATTATGTGAAGCTACACAACATATGAAATTATGAGACTCTGTTATTCTTATTTCTCTATCCATAATGAATACAGTGGATTTTTAAATTTTATTAATGGTGTATAGCAAACAGAAAAATCTTTTGCCACCCCTTGCACTAGGTGACCTCAGATGCACTGAAGCTAATGCTTTTACATTTTTACTGTATCCAGAGACTCCCCTCAGACTTTGGGCCTGATTCTCTTCTATCTTTAACCTTAGGAATTTGGTTACATCTGTGAAAATACCGATATACTCTCCTGTTCCTATTTGCTAAACCTTTTATTCTTGCAACACTTAGGTCTAAACTCCTGGATGTGCCCACTAGTGGAAAACTAGGACTTTGCAAACTACTTTGGCATTTTGTGGTCTGCTGAGCTGCATGCCCTGTGCAAGGGTCAGAACTGTGATCCGTGCCCTTCCATCCACAGTACTGTGACACTAATGTGATCCCTTTGCTGTTGAACCAGGAACCTCGGTGTGATGGTCTGCTCCTCCTTGTGTGATGTTGGTGGAGTCATTGTCCCATTCATTGTCTACAGACTGGTGGAAGTCTGGCATGATCTACCGCTGATAGTCTTCAGTAAGTGCCACCTTATCTCCTTGCTGGCTGCTCCCGGGGTTCAGCAGCGGGGCCCCAGTTTCAAAAGAAGGGAAAAGCAGCTGAGGCAGTTGCCTCAAATTCAGCAGAAGCCCCTTCCCGTCTACAAAAGCCATAGCCTTCAGTTTACAACAACCTGGCATTTATTTATGCATTCGTGTCTCCTTTGGCCTTATGATTGTTCCTTGCATTTTAAAGAAAGCCAGAGGTGAATACAAGTTGAAAAGATGGCAAAGAGCTGAGCAATGTTCTAATGTCTTGAAGAGACTAATATTTTGATGAATTCAAATCTGATCAGTCACTGCTCTCCTGTGAGGTATTTTTTCTCAGTCCAGGAGCCAAGACCTAGAATTTCACATAATTGCCTGTTTAATGGTGTACAAGCGTGGCTGTTACACTTTAGCTTTTCTGACAGTGTGTTAAATGGCTGTTCTCCAGCTATTTGGAAAGAGCTTGGTAAATAAATGCAAGATGAGTGTTTGCAGACTAGCGACCTGAACTCTCAGGTCAGGGTCTGCAAAACCTTTCTGAATCTTTAGATCAGCACACTATTTATAGAAAAATGTCTTGAATGGCAAAATGCAATTTTTAACAGAAAACGTGTTCAGGAGGGTACTTGGTAGATTTAAAATATAGACACCAAATATGTACAAATTGGGTAAAAGAAATTATCAGTGGAGAAGTTAACCCCATTGCATAGGAGAGAATACACAGTGTATGTATTTTCTAAACCTTGTTATGTAAATAGCAGAAAAATTGAATCAGTTTCCTGGCAAATGCTTGGACTAGAAAAGGTTCTTTCCTCTTTACAGTTGTCTGTCCAGCCTGAGGTGTTGTAGTTCAGTGCAAAATTCTCAACTGAACTTGGCTTATTGCTGTCTCCATGTGGCTGCCACATCTTCCAGAGGTGGCATGCTGGTTTTGCATATAGACCCTTAATGTGCACATCTTGTATGAAGAACAAAATAAAATGCCATTTGAGTCCTTTTGTGCCAGGCAGTAGAAAGTGGTGTATATGCTGGAAATTGGTAGGTGCTAACAGGCTCTTTGTGCATCTGTTCGATTTGAAGCTGTTCTTGGTTTGATTGCGGGTGGATTGGTGTTGCTTCTGCCTGAAACTAAAGGAAGAGTTTTGCCTGAGACTGTTGAAGATGTTGAAAACTTTCACCGGTGAGTCAGGATGATGAACTCTTAGCAGCTTTTGCTTGAAATTGTGTAAAATCCCTGCCTAGAGCTCCTTGGGGAAGCCCAGGGGTTGCTTGGCTGCCTCCCATGCTTCCAAGAAGTTGCTAGTTAATCCCCAGACTCTAGCTGGAGGGATTTTCTTTTTACCGCTTGTCTACCTACGCGTCTGAAAACAAGCAGCATAGGTCTTCGCTGTCCTGTGAATAGCTGCACTAGTCTCTCAAACCTGCTGCATCACTATTACAAATGTTGTTGGTGCATAAAACCCCTAACTGATCTTGTGGAACAGAAAAGGACATTCTTGATAGCTGCTACTCATGTGGTGAGTGAAGCACCAGTATCTACTGAGGAGCCAGAGCAAATCTAAAGGATTGGAGGATTAACTGCTCATTTTCTCTGGGGAAGAGGCAGGGCAAGTGAAGAACTTGAAGTTAAGTTGAACACCATTCCTGGTTTGCTGCTCATGTTTTGTTATTCTTGCAGGCAAAGTGCTCCAAAGGCCAAAAAGATCTATCTTCATGTCCAAACATCCGAAGTAGCACATGACTGAAGAAGGCATAACTCTCTCTGGGTGGCTTGCTTTAAGAAACTAGCATGGAAAGGCAAATTGGAATAAATACTCTCTCCTGTCTTGCCTCTTTTTTTGTCTGCCTGTCCTTTATTTACAATGTTGGGCGTTTCCGATTGGATTGTCCCTATCGGTGCATAGCTGCGTCCCTCTCTGTACACTGTAATATAAATATGTTTCAGAGCTGGGAACTTTTTGTACCAGCTGTGTGGACCTCATCATGGGGCAGATCTTAACCTGGGGATAGTGGGGTCTATCCCAACAAAACTTTGTAAGTCTCCATGAAGTCAGACTTTGTAGGGGCAGCATAATAAAACAGAGGTTTACTTCTGTTATGGAGCTGAGATGACTACAAAGCTCATACGGTCTTGGTACAATTTACAACATATTTGCACAGATTTTCTTTTGCTAGCCTTTACGTGTTATGGTGTTCATGTGAGTCCATGTGCCTGTACAGTAACCCTTATCAGCGATTTTATTTGCTATCCTCAAACTCACAAAGATGGGCATGTGGCAAATCCAGAGCTTGAAAAGGGGTGCATGGGAGAAAGACTCATAGTTCTTCATAAATAGTCTTACTCAGTTTTCAATGTGCAACCACTAAATATTCTTGTCTTAATATCATCTTCATAGACCACAATCTATACTTTTTTTTCTGGGTACAAAGCTGTTTTCTGAAGCCTCCATAGCATTATAAATGTGTGCATGCACAGACACGCAGGATTTTATTAAAAATATTATGTTGAGACTCCGGTCAGGGTGGCAAAAGCATGATAGCTGCCAGGGGACTGAGGGCCCACCAGAGTCCTGCTCCATGGGAGGCTTAGGATGGGGCTGGGGCCAGGACAGAGATGTAACTGTGTGTTTGGAGGGGGCAGCTCTGCAGGGGCACCCCTTTGGAGTGAACTGGGCTCAGGCTTAGGGATCTGCAGGACTCTGAGCTGGGATTTGGCCAGGGGTCCTGTGCCTTGGGGAGCACTGGGGAAAGGCTGCGTCTGCCAAGAAATATCCAACACCTTTTACAATTTTCCTAGTCCTTCCCACTTAGCAACCGTAACAGTCTTGCGGTTGCAAAGGAAAACAGGCACAATGGTACTGTTGCTCCCCTCCACTTTTTCTGTCTTGTTGGTCCCTGGCACTGGTGGGGAATGCTGGTTTTCAATAAGGATGCTGTATGCAGGGCACAAGATACTGCTGCCATTTAACATGCATCTGCAGGGAGAGAGCATCCAGCTGAGCAAAGTGCTGCTGGACTCTGGCAGGCAGTTTGCTGTTCCCCCGGGATTGCTTCCCGGTGTGGCAGCACGGTGATCGTGCCCTCGCTTTCAACTGGCCTGAGCCCCAGTTAATGTTCAGTGTTGCTGTGAGGGCCTCAAAGGCAGGGAAGTATGTTGTCCAGTGAAGCAGGGCCATGATGAAGTTGCTCTGAAAAGGTAAGGACAGATCTGGAGTGATGTGACTTTGGCCCAGGCAGTTGCAAAACTGATATTTACTTCAGGGTGAGAGAGGAACAATCTGGTCCTGAGACAAACAAGAGGGACAGTGGGGATGTAATTATGTGTCCTGTGGAGCTGGTGTCCTGCTGTGGTTGCAGAGATGTCTCTGCTCTGCAACAAAAGAAATCTGGCAGAACAGCTGTCTTTATTATAGTTCATTGACTTAAAACCTGTTGAAAACCGTGCAGAAAGAAAATGGGGGAGGAGACAAGAAGTCAAGCAAAACAAATACAGGGATGAATAAATGAGTAACTACAAAAGCTGACTCTCAAGACCCATTTTTTCCATAGGCACTGCAACTGCCACAGCAGGAGCTGCAGATGTGGCAGGCTCTGGCGTGCCTTTGCTCTGCAGTCACCTACAAGTTGTATCAGGATTTGCTTCTGGTGGTGCCTTAATGAACACAAGGGCAAATGTGCTTCATCGATTTCCTTGCTGGTGACCTTGTCAATTCTTGTATTACTTCCCAGAGTTGGGAAGTCAATGAAACATGTCAAATCTGGTCCAGCTGTACATGGCTGCTTTCAAAGTGCAGAGAGCTTTTGTGTCCTGGGCGCGTGGTAGGAGCGGATCTACTCCAGAGTATGAGACAAGCTGTCTAACATCCTGCCAGCTTCCCTTCCCATTAATAGCAGCTGAAGCTTGTCTGCTTCTGGGGCTGCTGGACTGTAACCAGTTCAGTGGTAGTGCTGTCCCCGGAGCTTGGGAAGGAGCGCTTCAGGGCCCAACTGCTGGCTGGCTCAGGCAACCCAGGGAGCACCTGGACATGGCTGTGTCCCGGTTAATGAAAGTGAGACTGGCCTTTTAAGAAGACCCTGTCCCCTGCCCAACTACTTAAAACCACGGTATAAGGACTGTACTGAAAGAGAACATAAAAACTCCATGTTTCAGGGTACCCACCAATAATTGGGTTTTGGAAATAATTGCTCTGTACTTTTACAAGGTTTCTGATACCATCTGACAGCACTGGTTGCAGATGTGGTCCAGGGTGGCACTTTCTAAGGACTGTTCTTGTCCTCTGCTGTTGCTGTCAGCACCAACATCCAAACACCACTGTGCCACCATAGCTGCTATTTGGAGACTCCAGTGCTAATTTTATCCCATCAAATGTGGCCACAGACTTGTTGTCTGCAAGCTGTAATATTAATATGGTTGCTTTGTCAAGGTGTTCTTGTGTGTATGTGCCTATGAATTGGCAGAAAATCACATCTTACAGGCCAGTACAAAGTTCATGTGGTTTCCAACTCCCCTGTTTATTGTGTGATCAAAACAATGCATGTGCTAGATTTTATTTGCAACTTCCTCCAACCCTATCCCTACTGTACGGCACTGTGTCATCCTACATTCTGTAAATGTTTTAAAATACGAAGAAGCTGGAACTTCTGGTCCCCAGAACTGGGACCGGTCAGGAGACAAACCCAAATCCAGAGAATACGCACAAGTTGATGACTATGATATGAATCACATTTTAAGTGCTTCCCAAGGGCTGTGGAGAGTGCCCTTCAACCTTCAAAAACACTAGAGCAGTGATTCTCCTGCATGTTATTGAGGAGATTTACTCAGAAAGCCCTATCATTTATTTGGCTCATCTTTCCCCACCCCACCTCCCGCCTCAGTCTTTATCCCTTGCAGCTGTTTTGAAGTTTGGTTGTGCAAAACCCCAAACTCATGGCATTAGGAAAACAGTCATGCGTAAACACAAACATGAATTTCCTTTAATGTGTAGGGCACTGTGATCTGTTATTGCTCATGCCACTCCCAGTGGGTGTCTATGATGGGGCTTTCTCCCCTTGCCCTGTCATTGGTCCCTAATGATGTTGTATTTGCACGCAGTCTCCCACATCATGAGGCTTTGCTGCCTCCAACTCCTCTTTGCCTTCCTTTTTGTCTTCCAGCTTGCCTAATATCCGGTGAAATTCTAGGATGCCAAAGCTTAAATCCAGTCTGGGCTTAGAAGTACTTATTTTTTGTACTTATTTCTCGGGAAGAAGAAGAGCAAACTGGGAGGGAAGAGGGGGGCCTCTGGATGCCCTGGGCTCCCCAAGCGTGGTCTGCAGCGGCAGCGCTCGCTGCTGGGCAGCAGGAGCTGTCTTACGAAGCTGACCTGCTGGGTGTCGGGAGGCATAGACTGACTGATAGTATCAAGATTTTAAGGGGTGTAGGGGCAGTTGTGACAGTAAATCAGTTGCTGTCTATATGCTTTCGTGCAGAATCAGTTGTAGCTTGGAGAAGGTGAGCTGAGCTCACGAATGCGCTCCCGCTGTGAGTGAGCAGCCTGAAGAGATTTTGAGTTTTATCACAAGCAGAAGAAAGTGTTCCTTCATGAGTTTCCCACTCACGCTGTACGAGTTGCTGCTGCCAGATGCCCCGGGATACCAGAAGCATGAATGTGTGCAGAAGACAGAAATGCAGGCAGACAACCTCTAGCTTGGGAAGTCCCCAAGCTATAGACTGCTGGCAGCTGGGAGAGTGCAATGGGGGAAAGATCATTGTGTTGGCCTAGCTCGTCCCCTGCATGTGGGATCGAGGGCTGCGCTTGCTATGGACACTCTGCTGGCCCCCTTCTGCCTCCCTGCCTTAAGAAAGCCAGATATGGGGCAAAATGGGTCCATGAAGCGTGTCCAAAGGCAGGCAACAAAATTGGTGAAGCGTCTAGAGCACAAGTCTTATGAGGAGCTGCTGAGGGTCCTGGGGTTGTTCAGTCTGGAGAAAAGGAGGCTCAGGGGAGACCTTACTGCTCTCTGCAACTACCTGAAAGGAGGTTGTAGTGAGGTGGGGGTCGGTATCTTCTCCCAAGTCACAAGAGATAATACAAGAGGAATTGGCCTGAAGTTGTGCCAGGGGATGTTTAGATTGCATATTAGGAAAAATTTGTTCACCGAGAGAGTTAGCAAACATTGGAACAGGCTGTCCAGGGAAATGGTTGAGTCACCATCCCTGAAGATATTTAAAAGACGTGTAGATGTGGTGCTTAGGGACACGGTTTAGTGGTAGACTTGGCAGTGCTAGGTTAACCAGTCGACTTGATGATCTTAAAGGTCTTTTCCAACCTAAATGATTCTATGATTCTTACTTGGGGGCAGCTTCGGAGGTCAGAACGTGGAGATAAATAAGTTTTTCTTTGCTTCTCTCTTGCCTGTGGAAGGAAAGGTGAAAAGGCAGATGATGTTCCTGGTGGCGAGTAGCATGATCCACAAATAATCCATATGCTTACATTCATTGAAAACTAGGTTTAATGGCTGTCTCACTGGCAAGTTTTCAAATGAGGTTAGATTATTTTGAAGAGCAGCAGGATAAGGAGTAAATTGGAGACTATCTCTGGCCTCATTGCAGCTGCTCTGCTGTCTGGAAATCCTGTCATAATGGTAGCCCTAGTAACTTCAACTCTGGTATTTCCTACTGTAAAAATTATTACTCTAGGTGGTTTCTAAAGTAATGTCTGGGGGTGTGGTTGCATGTATGGACTTCCTAACTTTTGCTACAGGCAACATCTCCATGCTCTACCCTGTGCTATGTTGCTAACCCTTTCTGGCCAGGCTGGCTTGTTTTCCTCCCACAGCCCATTTTTTACCAGACCAAGTCTCTTTTGGCTCCATATCAGCTTCAGTAAATCTGAGCGGCTCCTTCAGTGCCTGTGGAGCTCTACCCTCACCCTAGGAGCTGCTCCAGCAGGTGCGAGTTGTGCCAGAAGGAGAAAGCACTGAAATCACAGGACATTCCCTGCATTGCTCCCCAAATTTAAAACCACACTTCAACCAGCTTTGACCCCATCGAATGTGAGTACCTCTGGGGACATCAGCAGTCCCCTCGCTGGCACAGCTGCGTATGGAAGGTGAGACCAGGGTGGTGAGCACCCCTGAGCACATGGGGGTGCAGCTGGCAGGCACGGATGCGTAGATGGGACTGTTAAGTTTTCAGGAGTATGGTGTGACCAAGGGTTGTGTTTTCCAGCTCTACTTTGCACAGTTATGACAGCCGACTCAAGTAGGGTTTCCATGCCATCAACCTGCTCACCTTTCCCTGAGGAGCCGTGCCTTTGTCCCTCTGCCTCACCTGCCCCAGGCAGGTAGGATGGCTGAACGACTTGCTGAAAGCTCATACCACCATGCCAAGGTGCTCTCCTGCTCAAAAGCTACCTTCGGCTGCTGGCAGCAGCTGGCTGTGGCAAAGAGGACGCATTTCCCCATGCTGACAGACACTTGTCAAGGCAGAGCGGCTGTATGCGCTGCTTAAGGAGCCACCAAAGCCCAGATCAATGCTTTTCAGATGGCCTGTGAAACTGCCCTCCATGCCTTCTCTTCCTGTCTGGCTCCCACATAAGGTATTAGTGGATTCTGGTCAGATATTACAGGAGGGCCCAGAGCCTGACATTGCTACCGGGGATGAGTTACCCCCCAGCCATCCACTGTATTTACATGTCTACAACAAAACCCAACAGATTCTCAGAGATGTACAATAAATGTGTTGTTTTTTTTTTTTAGCGGATTTTGCAGATGTAAAGGAGAGTTTCTCTGTTCTGTATGAGGATGCTTAATGCCATACCTGTGCAGATTTTCAGCATCTTCAATTGTCTCAGGCAGAGCCTTTCCCTTCATCTCAGGTAGGAGCAAAACCAAGCCACCGTCAATTAAAATAATCACAGCTGCAAACACAGAACAAGGATCACAAAGGCAACGCAATGGTCATGCCCAAATTTAATCCCAAGTCACTAGTTCTCATTGAGACACAGCTGTCCCAACGATTGAATAAGGACTCCTCAAAGTGATAACAACGCTTGGCTTTTTATCCACGTGATTCTCATTTTTCAGAGTAATAGCTGATGTTTCTGAGGTGCATTTGAGGCCTGGAAAGCCATCCTGGGCCACAGACCCACAGGTGGTCTGGCTCCCTTGCTTTGTGCACGCAATGCAAAGGAAACAGGTTTTGGCTGTGGTTGTCCAGCTGGTATGGGATTAGGATGACACTAGCTAGCTGTCATTCCCACTTTTGGTTAGATTAGGACATGCACGAAAGGTTGCTAGCAGCCCACCTGGCCAATTTCACCTTCTGATTAGTTTTAGACCCTGTTATGACCATGGTCAGGGCAGACGGTGCGTGCAGGCACACCGATTTGAATACGTGTAGTAGCAGATGTTCAAGGCAGCCCTTTTTTTAGGATAACAGCCTTAACATTAGGGTTGACATGCTGCTTTGCCATCCTAAATTGCCATGGGATCCTTGACGGAATGGGCCCCCTGAGGTGCCAGCAAGAGGCGGAGTGGCCCTCTTGTGTAGGGAGACATGAGGCCATCCTGCTCAGACCTCAGGTCCCTTAACCACCCTGCAGATGAGAGGGACAGAATCCAAAGGCATTCCTCCCTTGGGAAGGGCTCAGCAGGAAGAAGTCAAAGCTTGAAAGAGCTGTCCCAAAAACATGGGATCCCCTCTGCTGCAGAAAGGGCTAAGGGGTGACTTTGCTACAGCTTCCAAACACCCAGACGAAACACTTACCAAGCTGTATCTTACATGTGTACACGTGTGTATATACATCTCTCTAAATGTCTTTTTTAAAGGCAGGACATAGATCACCAAACTCGTCCATCTAGGCTGTAGCCAACTGATCCGTGTCGCAGCTCTCTTACCAAAGACGACCAGGGGCAGCTCATGCCAGAGCTCCGCGAGTCTGTACACAAGGAAGGGTGTTATGATCCCACCGAGGTCGCACATGGACGAGCAGACGAGGACTCCCAGGTTCCTGCAAAGCCCAAGCACACACACGTGCACACACACATGTCACCAGCTCTGCCCCATCCAGCTCTGCACCCCAGCACCCTGGCAGGACACACAAGGGTTCTCCCACCCCTGCTGCCGGGATGAGCAGGTCAGCACCTGGTCCAGGGGATTTGCAGCTGATGGGAGGAGGGGTGGGCCATGAGCCTCAGAAAGGAAAAGACAGATAATGCCCTGAGGCTTAGAAAGGGGCTTAGAAAGGCCTGGCCCCCACGGTGGTGAACATAATCAAGAGAGCACAGACAGCATTCTCCCATGGAGAAATACCATGGGATGAAATAGGTGGGGGGGGAGCGAGTTAGACAAGGCAAGACATTAAGACTAGACCTGTACTGGAGTAGTTAATGAGCATTTGACTTCTGGTTCACTGAACTGCAGTAGAAGGGGAGCCTGGAGGGTGCCTGGAAAAGTTTCGTACACATCCCCTCAGAAACCTCCTGCCTCAGTGTTGGGGGAAGGCGCTTTGGCCAGGGAACGGGGTGGGTTTCTGCTGCACCACCTGGCAGCTCTCCTGCACCTTTGCAAGGTGTATTTTATAGATGCAAGCTCCTTTTCCAGAGAAGTGCATGAGCCACAGGATCCCTCGCTGCATCCACACAGCCTTGAGGCGGCCACTTATGGCCTTTCCCTGAGCTGTTACCAACCAACAGAAGATGGTGCACTTACCTGAGAAATGTTGGATACAGCTCAGGATTTACCACGCAAATAATTTCGTAGCACATTGTAATTCCCATCCTGCCCAAGCAAGCTGCACTCATTTTAAGCCAATAAAGAGCTGGAAAGACATTGTGCACGTTAAGGTTGGAATATAAAACTACATTTTTTTCTGCTCTTGACATAAAAGATTTAATCTAAGGAAACGGTAAGTTTGCTGTCATGAAAAGTCAAGAGGACAGCACGTGATGGTGTTCCATTTCACTCAATAAGTATTTATAATGCAATTGTCTTGTGATTCAAGCAAATAACCAAGACTTGAGGCTTTGCTAGGTTGCTGTCACAGAGAGAAGAAATCAATGATACAAACTAGTTTGGGTTATCCAGTGCATTGACCAGAAGCTTAGGCCAGACCCCATTTCTTGCTCGCAATAAAACTAATAGGAGGGCAGCTGTGTTGTTCAGTAGTTGAAATCTGCTTATTAGCAAGATACTCCGTACTTCTGCACAGAGGCTTCTGATGGCTTTCAGGCTGGGACAAGTTTGTGTTGCCTCCCTGTCTCTCAGTGCGTGCTCTCCAATTGCTTTCACATCTGGAGCTACAGATGTTTGCTGCAAATAAATGAATATTCCAGCCCTGCACGTAGAGTCAGTCCAGGACACCTCTGTGTGCCACATGGGCTTTTAGGTCCCAAACTGACCTTGGATCACGGCTTCAGATGTTTCAGCTATTAGCACACTTGGAGCATTGAGTTTCTCCCCCATTTAGCCAGCGGGGGGATACATCAAGCCCTGGGCAGTATTTTATTGACCCATGGCGGCCTCCCCAGAGCTGAGACACCAGCCACCGGGGCATGCAGCTTGCAGCAATTGCAGCTGTGGGAGTCCCAGGGCCATCCCTGCCTTCCCACTGGGGCTCTGCCCGCCACGTTGCCCCCGCAGAGATGTCCTGGGTGAAAAACAGCCCTTTGCTGGAGGGTTGGTCTTTGGACTACGGGCTCTGAAGGTGGCTCAGCTCAGGGCTGGCAGTGCCGACACAGGCAAGCGGGGAGGGCTGGGGTCTCCGCTGGTGGGTGCTGCTGCCAAGCCCGGCAGGGTGTTAAACCACGGGCTGAGCCAGGTCAGCAGCAGCAGTGTCTTCACCAGCCGTGCCTGTCCCCGGTGCAAGGCGCTCACCCATGTCCTGGCACAGGCTCCCACCCCTGCGCTCCCCCGGCAAAGCCCAGCAGTCCCTGGCATAGCCCCTGCCCTCCCCAGGTGCCTGTTCAATTCAGTTTCCATTGTCTGGACACTTTGGGTTTTTTGCCTGTGACGTTTTTCTGCAACATTTTATGGTTTTGTCCTTGTCCCCCCGTGAACTGATAGTTGTTTGGCACTGTTATGTCTGTGGTTTCGGTCTAGTTGTATTCCATAAAGAAAAAGGAAAGATGTTTCATTCGGTGGCCCTTAAGGGACACGTTGCTTTGAGACTATGGCCTTGGACCAAACATTTAGCTAAACAAAAGCCAAATGCTTGTCACTGTGGTTGCTCAACATCCTACATTCATGGCAGCAGCACTGTTGATGGCAGAAAGCTCTTACTGTACCCAGATGGTGTTTAAGTGTGTGCGTGTGCCCATACATTTGTCCTTTTTTGAAACAGAAAACACGGGGATCTTTGGATGAAACCCCGGAATCGTGCATTCAAATCTAAATTTTAGGCCAGACAAAAATTGTGGACTTAACATGGCATGCTTCATGATCTAACACCTGCAGACTTGCCACCTGATTTGATGCCATTTTGGAAATTTAATTCACCCCATTTCTCCAGCCTCTCATCAGCTGGTAGAAATGCTGATGGGGGGACATATGTGAGCTTTCACGGTATTGGTCTTCATTGGATCACAGTACTGACATGGGCCAGGTCACAGCAAGGATTGTTGTCCATTTTCCAGGGCAATAACCAAGAGACAGGGAGAGAATCAATTGAGGGAGGAGGTTTGCATGACTCACTGTCTGGGACTAACGCCGTAACGAGGCAAGCAACACCCGTCATCACGTTTGCCGCAGCCCAGGGGTAGCGACGGCCAATGCGATCCAGTGTTAGCATGAGGATGAAGGCGGCTGGGAACTCGAAGAGAGCTGAATAGAGGAAATCCAGATACATGTTCCCAGCAGCTATTCCCATGTGCATGATGAGCCCCTGGTAGAGGACGGAGCTCGTGAACCTGTGCAGAGAACAGGGTGCAAACAAAGCCAAACTCTGAGAGAGAATTTATGCAAACAACTTAGATTTGCAGCTGGTCAGGAGCAAAACAGGCTTAAATCAATGATGACATTTTAGGGCAGGGAATGACACACCTCCATTTGGGCTGCAAGAGCCTTCCCTTACCAACTGTACATCAAAATGAACGTGTGTTTTCTGATCTGAGGTGTCCTGACCAGGTCTAGAAATGAAGGTTTCAGCTTTTCTCCATCTTCTTCTTCAGAGTTGAGATTCTGGGAGCACAAGCAACAGAAGGACAAGAGGTTACAGAGAGCAGGGAAGAGGGTGGTGAGAACTGCAATGAATGTTTTCCTCTGGATTAATGGGAGGATGAGGGTTTTCATTTGCCAGTTAAGTAACTGAGGGAAAATTAACTTCTCCAATGTTTTGGGGAAAAGAAACATGAAAATTTATATGGACAGTCTTCATGTCTCTGCAGCCATGTGTATCACACTGTTGCATGGCATGAAGCAGCATTTAAAAACAAATAATAAATAAGGATGTTCTGGAATTTTCAGTCATGAGATTCGGCGAGTTTACTGTTAATTAATACTACTTAAAGGATGATTTTTTCTTGTCTACTGGCTGTTTTTGCAAGCCATAAATGCTCTGCAAGGGTCCTAGGCAGTCAGAGAGAAGAAAACTCACTTGCCTTTGCTTTAGGGAACCGCAGTGCTTTTGATCACCAATCTGCTCCCTACTCCAAACCCATAACAATCCTAAATTTGTAACATTATTTTTCCTGAAGTTTGCATATACTCAGCAAATGCAGTGCAGTCACCTGGAAAGAGAGCGGTAGCTGCTTCTTATTTCCCTTGGCGATGCGCTTAATAACTTCCATAGCTTTGTCATTTTGTTTTCGAGCTATTAGCCACCTGGGAGACTCAGGCAGACACCTGCAACACACATAAGCATGAGAGCTATGGGGAAGCAGAAGGCACGTTACTGGTACACAGAAAATTAAAATGGAACTGAGTTTCTCAAGCTAGGATCCTATGGTGTGTCAAATATCCACAGGCCGTATTGAACTCACTGGTAGCTGTGGCTGTCAGTGATTGCACTCTGATTTGTGCTCCTCTTGAATGATAACATAGCCTGATTTTTTTTTTTTTTAAGGTTAAAACCAGTTTATCATAGTTTGGAAATATTACTCTGAGATAAATTCTCTTGACATGTTTTAGAGGTGGCTAATAGTTTGTGGATATGAAAAAGAAGAGCTGTAAACCCGATCCTTAAGCTCTCCTATGTTAAAAATAACCTTTTAAAAAAAGACCAAACAAAAAGACCATCCTGAATCTGTTCCCTGAGGCCAGGCTGGACGTGGCATTGGGCAACCTGGTCTAGTGGGAGGTGTCCCTGCCTATGGCAGGGGGGTTGGAACTCGATGATCTTCAAGGTCCTTTCCAACCTAAACCATTCTATGATTCTATGATTCTATGATTTGGTTACGGAATTTTTTAAGGAGCATTTTCACTCAATTTTTTTAACAAATAGTCAACAAAAGTCTGTTGATTGCATTAAAAAAAAAAAGGACAATTTTAATCAATGAGTAGAAAACCTCACTTCTCACAGTAAATCAAGTACTGTTCAAGAAATAATGATTTACTATTTTGTGATGGATGGCAAGGACTCCAAACGCAGAAGCCTCACAACATGTTGCAGGTAGTCCCTTGCTCTTAGGTGATTCAGACTAAACCCTTGGGCAGAGGGAACGGAAAAGTGCCAGATCTCATCCGATACCATCTCGGAAATCCTATGTGTAGCGCTACAGCCGATCCCTGCAGAGATGCTGCAGCTCTCAGGTACAGTCCCCTGTTTTCATCGTTGTGGCTCGGTGTTGCTGGGAGCTGTAAGAGCGGGCACTTACCAATAGTAGAGCAGGAAGAAGAAATTGGGCAGCGTGACCGCGAGCTGGAGCCACCTCCAGTGCGGAAGCGCGTAAGCCAGGGCAGTGAGGACGAGGAGTCCCAGGGTGAAGGCAAGCTGGTAAATGATGCCCACTGACCTCCGGTAGTTTGAGCCAACAAATTCTGCAACTGCAAAGACAAGTTGTAGGAGCAAAAACAAATTGGTTTGGAGAGCTGGGAGAGCGTAACTCCTGCCAGCTAAAACCACGCGGCGCCCCTGTGCTTAGCTGTGCCCTTGTGTCGTGGTGCGCGGGTGTGGGTTTGGATGGGAAAGCAGAGCATGTCCAGGGCTGTGGTGTAAATCACAGGGAAAGTCCCAACCCTTCCTCCTCCGCCAGTCAGATGGGGACTTGACCCCTGCCTTTGAGGGTGTCAGGCCCTTGCCCATCAACACGGGGCAAAGGTTGCTTTCTTTTTCCCACTCCTTCTAGCTAAGAACTAAATGGGAAAATAAAATAAACAGCTGTCACTTGCTTGCCTCCATCTCCCTCCTCCCGTATGGCTTGGGAACAGAGCCTCCCTATCTGCCAAGCGTGTGAAACAGCACAGCAAAAAATGGTTTTGGCCCCAGGGCTGTGAAACACAAGTGTTATCTCTCACAGTACCACTTGCTGCCTTTCCCAGAAAAGCGTCATACATCTTTGCAGTGTTTTCAATTAGTTGTTGTCCCTAGACCTTGTCCTTCCTTTTTGGTGTGTGCCTTTCCAGGCACAAACACTCTCTAGTTTTCAGAGCTGCCTACTAATTATTCCATTGATGTCTACGAGCTGGTGTAAGCTTGGGTCATAAACACCTGCATTTGAGCAAAGAGGTGCAGTTTGGGCGTAAATAGCTCAGTGTCACTGTCTGCTCTTGTTACACACAGTTCCTTAAAAATCGCATGGCACCAGTGTGGGTCAGCCCTGCTGCTAAACAGGGGGTTCCTGCCCAGAGAGTGTGATTGCAAGCTGCCGTAACTGAGGACGTAGCCTGTCAGCCAGCCCCCCTTGCTGACCAGCCCCTGTATCAGCCGGAAGATCACTGTCCAGGTGTAGCTCGGCGCAAAGGCCATGAGAACCCCCGAGACCGCATTGATGAGGATTGTGACCAGGAGGCAGAGTTTGCGGCCAAACCTGCAGAGGGAAAGAAGAAAAGAGAAGAAAGAGGCTCAGCTGCTGGCAGGGTAGGGTGGCGAACCAAAGGGTTTGAAGAGGCTGGAGATGGTCCCCGTCCTCCTCTTCTCTGTTCATTTTGAGTAGGAGTCTGTATCTGCTAGTCCCATTGCAACATTTTTCATCTCAATGGAAACTCAGGGGACTCCTCTGACCTGTGTTTTCAGGTCATTACTCACTTCTGGTTAATGAATTTGCTAATGAGTTCAAGAAATGCTCTGATATGGCTCTTCAGCCCATCTTTCAAAGCTGCAATAGCTTTTTAATGGGGATCTTGTTCGATAACTGTAATCTTCACCTATTTTCTCATCAACTTTGACTGACTATTGAGCTCTTCTTGAAGAGGGTTTTGTTCATCGCTGTTATTTGTCATTTCCTGTGACTCACTGATAGTCAGAAATAAATTGTTTCCAAAAGAAACAAGCTTAATGGAACACTGGAAAGGCATTTGTTTTCTAGCTGACAGAGATATATATTCAGTTAGAAGTATGATTTATAAAACCCATTTAATTAGTCAATGTCCACTCACAAAAATAGCATGATAATAAATGCCAGCCAAAATAAATATCTTCTGTTCTCCACAATAACATCAGCAGATCCCATCACTCAAACTTTCTTCCTGTCATGAGCCTGACATACAGACGTTTTTGACTTGCCTTAAAGTCCAGCCCAAGAGAGCCTCATCGGACCACAAGAGGACCCCTCTCCTGCAAAGGCCCTTTCCCAGTGCCTCAGCTCTGAATGGCAGGGGTGCAAGTGCTGCATGTTAGTATGGACCTCGGGAGCTGTCTAGGGCAGCAGGCGTACCATTTCCAAGACAGTTATGACTCTCAAATGTCTAAGTCAGCACCTGGGTGGGTGCCCAGGGACCGATCAAGTAAATGAGTAGGTCTAATCCCTCAGAGAGAAGTACATTTTGAAAGAGCTTATGAAACCTCCCCTGAAGGACCTAAAATGTTTGCAGGAGTTGGCCCGAGTGCGGCAGGTAGCAGCAATTGCATGCAGGGGAAAACCAGAGCTCCAGCTGTACTCAGGCCATCTGACAGGAAGAAGATGGGTATCTCAAATCCAGGAAACACAAAATTCGTGGGACTTTTTCCCATTTCTTCTACTAACTTTGAGGCTTTGGGGATTGTTTTTGCCCTAAGCTCATCTCTAAGCATGGGATTTTGTTTTGCTCTTGGGTGCTTGCACAGTGAACTGGGGCAGGATGGCAGAAAGCAGAGCAGTAGAAAAACCCTTGATGCATGACATGCATGTGCATTATCTTAGCAGCAATGATATTCTATTCCCTCACATCTTTTCATACTTTTCCTTGATAATAAGCTTTGGTAAAAAGATGCTTCAATGTTTTGTCATGGAGAGAAAGCATTTCAGAGATAATTGGCTGTGGGTTTGGGAGCTCCGGTTTCTGTTGGCTTGCACAGCCATACGCTGCCAAGAAATGCCTTTGCCAGTGAACATTAATGTTTAATCCATCTCTGTGCTGAAAAGGTGATCTGAAGACTGGTGCCTCTGATGGTCACGAGATCTTCTCACTGCTGTTTCATGTCCTGTCATGCCTGGATGAGTGGCTCATATGTATCCACTCCTTTGCTCCCAATGAGCTGTGCATCATTATCCGAGCATCAGTTCTGGGAAAAAGGATGGAATACTTTCAAATTCACTAGAAGACTGGCCAGAAAACAAGAATTTGAGTTTAAGGGAAAGAGAAGATGAGAAGTTGACATACATTTCTGACGCAAAAAAGAAACCAAGATCTTTCAAGATGCGTGTGAAGAAAAGCAAAAATTGGCATATGTGTGGCAACCTTTGTCCTTCAAATCAGACAGGGGACTCCAGCCCAGGACTGAAGATTGTATGTAGGATCTTTGTGTTACTGCTGTAGCCATTTGATGTCTTTCACCTGAGAGAACTTTCTGCCAAAGCTGTACCCTCACACAAGATGTGGCCAGAAAGAATTACTTTGAAAAATCACTATCTTCTGATAACAAATCCCTTTAAGCAGAAAGCTTCCAACACGGTCTGGTTCACCGACAGTAAGATAATGGTTTACTGAGGACTGGAAAGTGGTCTGTCCAATCCATCCATAGGTGAGCTTCTTCACAAGCAGGTTTGTCTGTGTGGAGGGACAGGTTGGGGTTACCTGGGTCTGTGGCAGCCACTTTCTCCACAAAGGTGGTGTACACAACCTAACCGATGATGTGTTTGCCTGCAACGAAACATGGGAGTGGGGACTAGAGAGGCAAACACAGTCCCATCCTTATTTTGTGACACTGCAGAAGTACTGTGGGGGATGGCTGTGCCCTTTGCCGTACAGCTTCCCCCGTGGAGAAGAGGGAAAGTGAAAAGAAGAGAACAGTGGCAATATCCATCCAACAGAGATGATTCTGAGGCCTAATCAGCATGAGAAGAAAAGGCTATTGCCCATCAGTGCTCTTGTATGTTCTCAGAATACAAGGAAAAAACCCCATTTCTCCAAGACAGACCGACTCTGCAGATGGGTTGTTTAGCCCATGTTACCTTCACCTCTCCAAATTACAGTCTTAGGCTCTCTTACCATTTTACTGAAAAATTTGGTAAACACCCACAGGAAAGTCAGTGACAAAGCATTAGATTTGTTTAGAGTCTAACCCCCCAAAACCCTCAGTGGGCAGATCTATGGCATGATGACATTGTGATAGAAAAGAGGAGGTGAGGCATAATAAGGTCTAGATCCAGCTGCATACAGCGCCAGCTGACAAAAAGGGGAACCAAAGAAAATTTAAGAAGGAGCAACTGCTTCTATTTCTGTATCTGAGGAAAACAATTCTATTTTGAAACCGATTTATGTCCATCTGGATGCTGTTAAAATAAATGTGAAACAAATTTATCATGAAGACGGGCAATTAGCTCTTGGTGCGTGAGTTAAAATTTCATCTCAAACTCTGAGCTCTCATTGCAGTTTGCCACTGTGAATGAAAACAAAATCTCTTTACTTGTGAATGTGCAGATTCCCCATGGAGCCACTGACAGGCTGTAACAGTGGAGCAACACCATGGCATTTCCATGGATTCGTGGATCACAACAGCCTTTGAAAGCCAGGGCTTAGGAACCACCATCTACACCTTTGTAAGTGACACATGGGCCTTTTGGATCAAGGTTTAAATGCATTAATTTCCTCTTTGAGTCATCAATGTTGTTCAGCGACATGCAGAAAGCAGATAACCAGAGGAAACAGTTCATCTCACACCTGTCTACATACTACCTACCTGTCTGCTATGTAGCCAATGCTCATGGAGCCAATAAAAAACCCAGCGTTCACACATGACTGGAAGAGGTCCAGCTTCCAGGCGTCCTCACACACCAGGTTAAACTGCAAGGGCAACCACAGTCAGATGAGCAGGAACATTCAACACAAACCATGGCTTTCTGAGGATGGGTAATGGAAGGAAACCAATGACACGCAACTAGACAACAGGCTCCAGAAAAGAAACCCTCTAATCTCTCAAACTGACATCTGCAATACATCTTGTCCAGATTTTCCCAAACTTCGTGGAAAAGTTACACCCTGGAAAATGATTGCACAATGACACACAAGGAGAGTGAGAAAGGGAGAGGAACTTTGAATGAACAAATTAGAAAGTTCAGAAAAATCTCACCCTCTCCTCCCCACCCATCTGCTTGAAAATTGGAGGGTGCTTGGAACATCGCTTCCAGCCTTCCCAGATGCCAAGGCCTCTCTCTAACCATGTTTTATCTTGCTGCATGAAAGCAGCGCCAGGCGTGAGAGGTGGCAGGGCTGCCAGGAGCCCTGCCGGAGAGGAGCCAAGAGATGGCTGTCCCACTCCTCATTAGCACTGGCACCATGCCCAGGATTTGGTTGATTTTTCTCTGCAGTGAACTGGTACTCTGTAACTTGCTCGTGATTTACAATTAACAGGTTACCAATCCGCACCCAGTGAGGGGTCAAGGGCATACTGGTGTTAACTTCTCTACAGCTGGAAATATTCATTCAGGTGTAACTAGACTTCAGCCCAGAAAGAAGCATGAATGTGTTTGGCTGCTTATTAACCTCTTTCTAACACAGACAAGTTTGCTGGGGCCGTACCAATCAGCTCAGCTCAGATTTCGCTGGCTCGACCAATGCAGAGGACGACTGGGAGTGCTCTTCTCTGCCCCAACCCGTCGGTCCCAAGAGAAAGTGAGGTGGAATTGCTTTGTAATGGTAGTGATAGCGAAGCAAGGGAATATGAATATCCTGCCTGAGGAAGTTGTAAAGTATCTAGCATAGCAGTATTTTGAGAACGGGTTACAGAAACATCTGATAGGTATGGTTTAGGTATAGTTAATACAGATTTGGGACTGGAGGAGAAGTAGAAGTTCTCTCTGGAGGTCCTTCCTATGCTTCAGGTGACTGTAGTGGCTTTTAGATTGTTGTACTGGTTTGTACAGTTTTTCACTTTCTAAATTATCTGGTTTAGGTAGTGTAAATTGGAAGAAAAGACCGTTGCTGTTGCTAATTGATTATCTGACATAATTTAACCCTGTCTTCTACTTCTTTTTCATTGCATGTGAGTATATTTAGATTATCACCAAAACATGCAATTCCTCAGTTTGGGCTACGGGGTGCTACCCTCAATTTGGAGACTGAAATACTGAATTATGAGAATAGCTGTTGTCTGATTGATGACAAGGTTGTAGTGTTATCCTCCCAGGAAAAGCCATAATTTCCCGTTATTTATCCATATAAATCTTTGCTCTAAGTCCCTAGCGAGTCCTGATATTCACTATTTATCAGCAATCAGGCTCAGGCTGTGCACCAAAAGCGATCTTCTTGCTTCAAGGTGTGTAAGCAAGAGTAATTTTGCTGGACAAACTGTGTCTTACCTCAGTCACGAGAGAGGTCCCCAGGGAGTCGTAGACCCAGCCATCCTGGCAGGGACCAAGGGGGACAGCGCTACGGTTGCCCATGAGGTTGCCGAGGGGGTCGGTGCAGCTGATGCCCGTTGCGTTCCAGTCCACCTCATACCTCCTGCAGCGGCTGCCGAAACTGGCCCCATGGCCACCCCAGTTGGGAACCGTGTGATTCAGCTGCTCCTCCAGGCTCCAGCCACACCGCTGGCTCAGCTCAGCCACCCTGGGGCTGAAGCAGCGATGCTCGGGTGTGAATCCCAGGAAAAAAATCCCCACATAAATGGGAACGAAGGCAGCAGAAAGCAGGCATAAGACAAAGAGGGCTTGTTTCTGAAAGAAGTCAAATTCTCCGATCTGCTCTAAAATATCGTCCAGGGTTGGCATCTTTGTATGTCGCAACTCATTAAAGTATCTAACTTAGATGCTTTCCAGGGCTTTGCCCTTCACTGCATGCTTAAATAACAGCTGAAGTGTTTGCTTGAACCTCACAAACAAATAAGTAATTAACTTTGTCAATTGTCAAGCCATGCATTGCAACCTTTGTTTCTCAAATGCCATTTCTAAACAAACTTTGTCTCTCTTTTTTTTGGCCTTTGTTGTTATTTTGTTTTGTATATGACATGCTTGAAATACAAGAGCTGATGTCTTAGATTATGGCCCTTTCAGTCTGTCACTGAAAGTCTATCAGTGCACAGTACGAGGTAGGTGATAATTCCTTTGTCCAGAATTTTCAGAGGCCATAAATATTGTGAAAGCAATGTTGTCCTCTCTCTCATATATATATACAACTGAAGAACTTTATACTCAGAATTACACTGGATATAGATGACCACTTGCATGCTGCTTTGGGAAGGTAGAAGACAACACAGAGAAGACACAACAGGGCAGATTTCTTTTAGGCACCTAATAGTTAAAGAATAGCGTTGTGCCCCAAATAGGAAGCAAACCAGTGGCCGCAGTACGAGTTGGCTCTTTGGAGTCAGAGGTGCCCAGACCAAATTTGCAGGTGTTAACACGTGGCTGCCTCACACCTGAGGAGCTGAGAGTGGCCCTGAGACCCATCACCAGCCCTCTTGTGCCCACCCTGCCCTCTGCCTCCTGCTCTGCACCCTGGGGAGGCGGTGGGCAGAGGCTGCTGTAAACCACAGCCCCCTCTCATGAACACTTTATAACTATTTCACGTGAATTTATTAGACAATGCTAAATCATGGATGTGTGCTCAAGCAACGGAGACATCCTCAGCCTCTTTTACTGAGGGGGATGATTTATGTGTTCCCATAGCCGCATTTGTGTAAGGTCCTTTCATGTTGTTCCCCGTTTGCCTGCCCTGTAAACAATTTACTTGCATTGAGTAATGCAAGCAATGATGGAGGACTGGAAGAGGTTCAGTTCAACTGAACATCAAAACTGTGGATTTGGACAAAAAACATCTATGGGCAAAGATTTCTGCCTGCAAATTTTCTGCAGATAGGTTTTATTACCCTTCTTTCTGACCCAGACCGTAATGACTTCATAGCTTGTTTCATGCTTCTGAAGGGAATCCCTGAGCAGGCTGCTGTCACTCAGTTAATTTCCCCCTGAGGAGCACTTGGTGACCTCTCTGAGTTTTATGAAGCACAAAACTAAACAATGGACCTTGGAGGAAAACAGAGGTGATAAGTAACATGATATTTTAAAGGGCTATTATTAACAAGCCCTGTTGAGTTACAACAACCAGCATACCTAGGAACTGTCATGAATCACAAATGGGACTGCTACTTTGCAATAAACATCTTTCGCAGCCAAGAAGAGACCAGACCTTTGACCGTTTACAACTAAACTGTTTATCTATCTTTGTTCAGGTCTGGTTTACATCAGGAGGGAATGGGCTATTCCCCCCATTAATGCTCTAGGATCTCACCGCGCCACCAGCTTTTAAACCTCGCACCCGCCTGCACACAGACTGCTCAGCCAGTGCACATATTTGATGCATTTATTAACAGCTAAAACCTGGGTTGGCCAAACCTGAATTACATGCAACAAGAAGTGCATAAAGTATCCTGGAAATCTGCTTTATTCCCTTTCCTGATTCTGCCTAGTGTAGTTTCATGCTGGGGAGAGTGAGAAGGAAAACCAATGCAAGTATTGTGTTCATATGCCAGTTATGCTGGCAGAAGGTTGTACCTCTGCTTTTGAGGCAGACTGAAGTTCTTTCTCTTGGAAAACCTCCAGTGTCACTTGAGTATTCTCTTGTATTGCCAGTAAACAAAGCATTGTCCTACAGTGGGAGTGACCACTGAGTAGCTTCAGACATTGCATGATGTCCAGAGGTTTTTGTTATTGACATCTGAGCTGCCCTCAAATATCCCGACAAGACTCCCTCCTGTGTACGGCGACACCAGTCTTAGGGGAACTGAGCCATCCACCCCACCAACATAAGGGCGTGTGACTCTTGTCACCTAGACACACCTGAGTGTGTTCCTGGGATCTCTTTAAGATATTTTGCAGCAGGGTTTTTTTCCATTTCACTGTAGACAGAGCAGAGAGTAAGCATGCATGCAGTTCTGCCGGTGGATCTGAGTGCATGTGAATGAAGGTGACAGCTTGCCAGGGTGACATCCATACTGAGAAACTAAACAGGACGGTGTATGGACTCAAGCACTGTCCCATATCCAGCCTATTTAATCTTTACTGCCCTCCCTAATACTGTTTTGCCTGATTCCCGTTACCACAGTCCTCACAACGCCCAGGCAGGTTTGGGGTGGTGATGCTGGACAGGCTGTTTCTGGTAGGCAGAAAGGAAAAGATCACTCTGACTGGGGACGCTGTATACAGATGTGAGCCATACCATGGCCCATGCCTCCAGCAATAAAAAATGGGCCTGCCTGTTTTATTTATTAGCACAGATGCAGCACATCAACCAGCATATAACGTGTAAGGCAGCCAGAGGAGCAACGTAAACAAAGCCAAAGTGCCTCTGTTAGCAGAGGGCATCTGTGCCTCCAAGAGAAGACCCATATTGCCCTGCAGTGGCAAGTTCATGAAACTCTCAGCTGTGACTGGTTTACTGCATATAATCAATAATCCCTTCAGTTTACAGTAGTGAAGCATTACCATGCCTGCTTTAAAACATGTCACCCTTCCAAAAGCTGGGGTAAGCATTCCAGTACTCTGACCTTCCTGAGCTTTAGATGCATGCTCACAAGGTTGGGTGAAATGTGAACAAAGTGAAGCCTAAAACACTGCTGAAAAAAATTTACAGATACAGGACAGATCTAATCCATCCATAAAAACAATACATGCTGATAATGATAGTATATATAATTCTTTGCTCTCAAACAATAGCCCTGATTCAAAGATCTGAAAGTGTCTTCTAATGAAATCGCTCCTGAAGACTGAGGCAGATAGACCTAACAGGCTAGCTCTTCAGAGATACTGGTTTTCAGGTCTTTGAGAGTTCAGGTTAAAATGATTTACTCAGACAGACTTTTCTATTCAGGTGCTTCCTGAGATGGTCTCCTACAAGCCTTCCTGCATGAGTAAACATTTCTGCATTGAATTCCTTCTAGTGAGTCATTCCTTCATCCACACCATTTAGTAATTATTTTGGTTAGGTGCTTACGTATGTGTATGGACCTTATCACACCTCTGTTTCCTGTGAATATAACAAAGGCGTAGAAGTTTAACAGGGAGCTTTGGGTGTGATGCTGTTTGCCATAACCATGTGCTACCATGGACCTGAGCAGGACATACTATGTTTGGAGGAATGTGGTGGAGAATCACTGGAAACATCCAGTGAGTCATGCTTGCACTGGGCTTCACTGTCTGTACATTAGGATACAGGGTGAGCCAGTTGATATCTTGGTGCGAAGGTCCCACTCCCCATCCCCTTTACTACGGTCCATTCTAGCACTTGTTGGTCCTATACTCCATGAATTAAGTCAACTTGCTAAGTAGGCAGAGGCTGATCTTAGCAATTATCTGGGTAGATTTATCCTGCAGTTGTAGGGGCTCAGTGAAGGGATGAGGACAAACCAGCACAAGGGAAGGGAGAGGACCACATGTCTGGGAACCACTGGGAGAGGGAAGCTGGAAGGGAGAGGGAAGAAGCAGGACGCCCTTCTTGAAGTGACAGGAAGACCAGTTGTCTTGTAACTTTTGGTAGGGCTTCACGTGAACTAATGTCAGCCACCTAAAAGCTGAGCATCTAGACTGAGCTAGTTGTCTACGCCTTTTGTCCAGGCCTCTCCAGTCAAGCGAGAAGGACAGGTATCTCCAGGTATCTATACAGATGTATAGCAGGAGCCTACAGTGGTGGTTAATATCAGATCTGTGCACCCAGAGCTGTTAATAGCAGTTGGAGCGCCACACAGCTAATCTGGACGAGGTGTTGACACATGGAGACATTTCTGACAAATTAACCAGGGCATAAAGAGCTGAGCACACGATGGGGTTGACTGCGGGTGACCAGGCAGCACCTGACCTCATGTGAATCCTGCTGGGAGAAAGGTGCCCATCAAAAAGTGTTAAAGCAAATTTGGACTGCCAAAGAGTCTGTGATACACTAGTGCTTTTTGTCATGGGACAGCTCTGAGAGCTAGATATCTAAGAGCTGACTATAGAGGGAGCCTACACACCTTGTTTTTAGGCCGCTCAAGTTATTTCAAACAACATGTGTTTGCACTTGGTATTTATTTGCACCATGAGAACGTATTTTATAACTGAAAGAAACAAAGTGTACTTTATGGTTGGCTCACATACTACTAACATATTTTTCTTAGATGATAATCATACTATGTTTGGCAAAAACCCACTAGCTTTTGATTATTTGCGTCTAGATCCAAAAGTCACAGCTTGAGCTCATTTCCTCATTGAACACTAATTACCACTTAGTATTGTGCAACCCAGGAATATCTCCCTTGATGACAACGACAGCTCAGTGCACAGCCCTCGCTCCTCGGCTTTTGCTGTGGCATAGAGCATGACGTGTTGCTGGAATTTGCTCTCTGAACGTTTCACTTCTGCAGTTGCGAGGTGGCATGGCTTTTGCCAAGGGTGGGAGCGCTGTTGAGCCTCTGTGCCACTGGTATTTGGGTCCATGAGCTGCCCAAGTGCTGTGTGAGGAGCTGCTTAGGCTGGGGCGAGGGATGCTCGAGCTGCCTGGGGAAAGGGAATTGGCCCTGGGGCAGCTTAGCTTGTTGTGAACCTGTGCCATGGTCCCCAGGGTCCTGTTGCTTTGCTCTGATTTCCCAAGGAGACGGCAAAGTCACCCCACAATGCGCCTGAGGTTTGCACAGCCGCTCTTATCAAAGAGGGCAGAGATAACAGGTTACCAAGGGGAGCAAAGGCAGTTCAGGCAGCCCTGTAACTACCTGCACAAAGCCTGGAGGGTGTGCTAGGCACTTCAGGAAAATACACAGGTTTTGTTAAATGCTGGTCAGAGCTTTCTCCCCCAGCCCGCTCAACCATCCAGTTCACGAAACTCCTCCCAGAGCTGCCTGGAGGGGGTGACTACCTCCAGCAGCAGCAGAGCTGAGACTGGACCTGGCCAGACCAACCTTCCCAGCTCTGGGGTGGTACAGCACAGGCTGTCCACAGTTATCCTTGTGCCTCAACCCAGCCTGCTGTCACAGCCATCGATGTGACTGGGAAGCACGCGGGTCCCAGGGCTTCAGCTTCCTGGTGAGCGGCCATGTACAGCTGGAAAGAGCAAGCCCCATTGCCAAGACTTTGCAGTTGAAGTCCTAGGTTTGTCATTTCTTTTGCGTAGGTGAACTGCTGATACCAGCTCTAAGGGTAACAGGATTTGACATGAGATGAGCAATGCAAACAGTACAGGGATTACACAGCTAGATCCTCCACGAGGGACTTGATAAACAAGTGAGGATGGAGGGAACCTGGGGACCAAGGCTGCAGCATAACATACGTTTCTGCTGGTGGCAAAGGTAGATTTTGCTGTCAGAGACAACACACTGGGTAACTGCACCTGTAGTTACCTGGCCAGGGCTGAGGTGGAATCTATTTCACTATTCTCATCCTGGGCATAGTCACTTCTGGGGTGGTTTAAACACATTGATTCCTTCTCTCCCATGTATAGATGCTCATTTTGAATTGGCAGCCCTACAGGAGCAGGAGCTGCTCTGTGTCTTCAATAAGAGGGAAGAGGCGAGTTAAGCAGGCTGCAGGTGAATCACAGCTAAAAGGAAGCCTGTGATTTTGAAAGGGAAGAAGAAAAAATATGAAAAAGCAAACTGGCCAGTAGCAACCAGATTTGCTGTCAGGACAGCCAAAAGACACTGACGTTTCTACAAAGGCTGAGAACTTGCCCTGTTCAGCAAGACTTTAATACATAGTTAATTGCAAGCATTTAATTTTGCAGTAAGGTCTTGTGGTGTGATTGCTTAATTGATTACTAGATTGCACATATTAGTCACGTATTTACTGCTGCGCTGAGGCAGGGTATCACAGCTGCCCAGCATGATGTGAGGCATGGAGCCACCCACGGCACCTCACCCCAGCTCAGAGCAGGGGCAAAAGTGGTGGCAGGGGGTGAGGCTGCCCTGCCTGCAGGGATCCGAGCGGGGGATGCCCCCTTCCCACCTCTGCAGGACTCTGCTCCCAGCGCTGCTCTCCTGAGCAGCCTGGGGGGGAGAGCGAAGGTGACAAGGGAGCAGCACATCCCACCACTATTTCCAGAGTCATGGAGCACCAGATCCCTGCTTTCTGGAGCTCTGCCCTGGCCTGTGCCTTTCTGCACCTCTATGCAGTGGGGACAGCACCTACCCAATGGGGCCCCATGGGGAGGGGGAGAAGGGAGTGCTTCTCTGAGGGATGAGTGGCTACATGGAGGACAGGGTGACCCTCTGTTTCGTCAGACAAGACTGCACTGGAGCAAAGTGTCCTGATCCCAGGAAGATGGAGAGGAACAGGAGGGCATGGGGAGAGACTGCTCTTGTCCTTCAAGACCAATCGGTCCTCTTCAAAGGCCCCAAACTCACCTCTCTACTGTGCCGCAACCTGCGGCAGACCCCCCTGACTCCTCCTGCAGCCCCTGTCCTTGGCCTGACCCCTGCTGAAATCCCGTTTGATCCTTGAGGCAGCAAACTACTGTTACCTGGAGCTCTGGGTTGTCTGAAGCCAGCCATAATAGAATAGAGAGTAGTATAACATTATGAGACCTGATTTTCTGAATTTCTGACAGCCCTGCTCCTTGTGTATCTGTTAGGATGCAGCTGTTAGGATCGCTGGTGTGAACGCAGTCTAACGAGACACAGGCAATTACAGAATCCCCCACCCACACCATGCCAGAAAACTTCAGGTTCAGTGTCATTATGAAGCTTATTCTTGGATTTTCTGTATGGTCCTCAGTTAAAGCACCATTTCAGCACTTCTGTGAAATAAGTAAAGACACCCATCTTTTCTGGCGTGGTTATAAAGTGCTTTTCACATGACAGAAGGCCTGGGATCAGACACACAGCACTTATTAAAAACAGCAGTGATGCAGTTAAAACCAACCTAGAAAAATGGTAACTGGGGATCAACCAGTGCAACAGATTTAGTGAAAGACTTTTTGCCTCTGAGTTTGAGTATATTTTTTCCAAATGCTAAAGGAGTTCAAATATATTCTGCAAGTTTAAATCTTTGCAGAGTTAAGTATCATATGCACACAGCTGTGATGAAGTTTGGCAGTGTTTGTTTACACAATTGCTATTAGCCCTGATATTTATGCTTCTAAAAGGTCTTTCTGCTCAGTGGGGGATGAAACTACTGCTTCTGTTCAAATTGCTTGTTAAACCAGCCCTTTTGTAGCTGAGAAACGGCACATTTGTCTGTGCACTTCTGTGTTCAGGTCTGCTGCCTCTGACACTGTACAGGTGCAAGCCAGGTGCTGCCCCAGTAAAGGAGGAGGTATCCAACACTATTTGTCATGGTAGGTGCTCTTAAATCTTCCCTTCTGGAGAAGCTGAGAGCACCCATTCTTAAATTTTATTTCCATATCTTAGCTTGTGTTGTAAATTTCTGAGTTTCAATATCTTGTAATTTGGTTTTATGAACATTTGGGCCTCTGTCTACACTTCTGGGAGATCATGAAACATACTGATAGTGCAAATCCAGTTGCAGCTACAAATGAGATACTGCAAACAATCTCTCAGGGTCTGCAAGGATAAAGAAAGCTGCCAAGGAGCAATGGCAAGAAGGCATCAGTAGTTTAAATCCAAAGGGAACACACAGATCCAACATTCCTGGGCAAGCAGATGGCCTTTGGTAGAGAATTGGGGCTGAATGCTACAGACCCATGATGAATGCAGACAGCCCTGCCTCGCTTTATCCTCAGGACTGCTGAAATTTCAGTGGGACTAGCTAGACTAAAAGGCTGGTCAGAGAAGTAAGGGGAGTCAGATTCAAGGGCAAGGAAACTAGCTAGCAGGCACGGTTGAAGCCAAACATATATCATGTGGAATAGGACTAAGGAAATAGAGACTGATGTTTTCTGGTTGAGTCTTCCCCCGCAGTGGCTAATTGTCCTGCTGTGCTGCTCAGTAGGCTTAGGTGCTCCCCTCCCCGCTGCAGTAGGAGCCTCAATAACTGCCTCCAGTGTAAGAAATGAGGCAGTGGGTGGATACTGGTGGTGGAAGAAGCAATGTGACAGTGATGGTCACCATCAGATATCCTGTTTGGGGCAGTGGTAGGTAAGAAGAAGTTGCCCACGTGCTTCAGTGAGATCATGCTGTTACCCTTGACCATCTGTAGCGTTGGCTGCCTCTTCAACAAGCAGCTTTTGAAGTGAAATAGCCATGGGAAAGCCTAGCCCCTTTACAGCTAAGGTGGAACGAGATTTTTGGACTTGGTACTTTGTACGGATGAACCATAAATGCAGCACGGGGGCACTTTCGGGCTGGAGCGGGTCTGCTCTTGGGTTGGGAGGAATTGGATAAGTGAAGGCAGGGGAGGTCCCTGCAGAAAAGCTCTTCTTGGTGGACTGAAATTAAGGCACTGAGTCAAGCATGTTAATTAAGTGACTGCAGAAGCTCAGCCTTTAAGTCAAATAAAGATAAAAAAAAGGACAAAGTGCAGGAAGCATTCACAGAAGGAGCCACAAATTCAAGTATGGGAACAGCAGTGTGTCCCTGTGTGTGTGTACATGGGGGGGGGTGTGCAGGGAGGATCTTGTGTTACTCAGCAGGCCTCACAGCCTTCGTGGCCAGCCGTGCAAACAGTGCTGGTCCCACTCCTGTTTCCCAAGACTGAGGCGGCAGAGCTGGCAGCATGGGCAGTTTTACAGTGCACAAGGCTGTTCTCCAGGGAGGTATTTTGGATTGAGTGACCTTGTAAAATGTATGTCCTGACTCTCCTATGGAGCAAGCTGTCCATTCAGTACAAGAGGTTCCCAATAACTTCTGAGTTATTGGGCTGCTACATAAATACAAGAGTAAGTGGACTATGGGTGTACCAGGAAATTGTGAGCCTAAATCGTCATTAAATATATCTCCATGAGTCCCTATGAGTGGAAGTGGATGGGCAGGGTGGTTAGTCATACCTGTAGGGAGCATCCAGGTGAGTGACTATTCTTAGTCATATGTACAATAAACTATGTGCTGTTACATACATTTTTGGGCCAGGCTGTAGCTGCATCACAGCAACGTTAATATTTAACTGCGTCTGCCCCTCAGTTACAGCAGAAGATGCGGTGAGCTCAGCTTTTCCACCTGATTTTAGGGTACGTCTCCACTGTGACCTGCAGCAGAATTGTCCCATATCAGTCACACCAGTGCTGATTCCCAGGTCACACAGCACACAAAGCTGACCTGAATCGCCTGGAGGCAAACACATGTTTCTGTTGAATTAGCGCACATGACATAGGGACTATGCCAACTTTATGCTTTTACATCGGTTTCAAGGCCAGCCCCAGGATGACAGGTGATACCCAAACTAGCAGACAGTGAAGGACCTCTGCTAGCACAGATACCGCTGGGAGATCTCTTCAATACTTTCTGGACAAACCATAATCAACTGAGCATGTTTATGCCAGTTCAGTGTTTTGCATCATTTTTACCCAGGACTAGGAGCCTTACAGCCACACTGACCAGAACCTTCGTGCCTGCCATTGCTCCTGGTAGTGCATCTGGCACATCTGGATATGTGTGGTGTTGCATCTTGAGAAACACTGTTTTCTTGAACTCCACGGGCACAAGAGGAATAGCAGATAGAAATACAGCTGCTGAGGACTGTACCCAGCCAGAGAGAGCATTTGTTTCAGTGAGTTTGGGCAGTGTAGGTCCCACTGGGTATGTACTTCCCAGCAGAGATTGCTTTCCGGGCTGGTCCCGGAGCAGAGGTACTCTGCAGTGGTTCACATAGAGGTGCTCTGCTGGGCTGATCTGTGCTGCCAACGGACTGCAGGGCTGTACCCAACGCTAAACAAATCTGACAGTTACCAAGCAGGAAAAAAATACACTGCAGAATCCCAAACTCTGATCTTATCAAGAACATCCTGTAACACTTGTGTGTGCTCTTAGATAATTACAGGTGGCAACTGTTAAGAGAAATGCTTTTAAGTAAGTCAGGTGATAGCATGCAAGAATTTTGTTTGAACTTCAGTCTGCGCTGTGGTTACCTTGGGGTTTCCAGACACAGTGAACTCTATGAAAAAATAATCTTGAAAAAATAATCTTAAAGAAATACCCTCTTGATCTGTTAAACAAAACTGCCGCATAGCAAGTGAGAAGCTGAAAAATGTCTGAAAAATTTCAGAAGCTCCAAAGAAATGAGCTGAGGTTTTTTTAAGCAGGTGCCAAGAGTGACTGGTGCTGCAGGCTGAGTGCAGGGGTGTTGGAACGCCACGTCCCCATGGATGCCCTATGCAGGTGGTGGCTGTATTAGTTCTGCATTAACAGTCAGCGATGCTGTTTTTCGGCATTGCTAATCTGTACCTGAGAGGGACAGCCACTGGACAAGCAGTTGTGCTTCCCCTCATTCCTGCGGCCACTTTGGAGAACTCCCTGCTCCCACAGCACGGCAGCCGGCAGGAGCCCGCACCCGGATTGTACCCTCAACACCACGGTGACACCTGGTGATGCAAATCCCTGTTCTTGCCCTCACAGCTCCCTGTGAGTTCAGAGTGTGATGTGATGAAAGTTTTGGTGTTAGAAAGGCGTAACTTGGTGCCAGCTGGGCTGGTGACCCTGTGCGCAGGACCCTGCGGAGGGCTTTCTGGTCGTCCCTGCATGTCCTTGTTTTGCTCCTTGATCCTGGGGTCACACTGCCCATGTGTTGTGTCCCCATTCGAGCTCAGTGCCTTGCATTCCTGCTTCTTCTGGAAACACTCCTCATGATGGAGTTTTTCTGGCCAGGGACCTTTGCCTCAGGCCTTGTCTTGCACCAGACCTCCGCGCACAAACCGTCACCTAGGCTGCCCCTCAGGACCAGCTTGTGCCACCTGAACATGACTGGGCCCAGCCACTGCCTGCTGCCACCACCAGACACTGGTGTGGCACCACTGAACTTCACCCAGCCTCAACAAAAGTCTCACACACACACATAAACACACTTATACACATACTCACGGAGTGTTAGTTTATTCCTCTGAGAAAAATGAGTGGCAAGGGGGAACCCACTTCCACCAGGAAAGCATCAGCTGCATGCCTGACCTCAGCCACCACGACACAGACACCACAGCAGCAGACAGTAAGATGCTGCAGCTTCCCTGCAGCACCTCTGATGTCATTTTTTCCTGCCTGAGAGGCCAACTTCTACTGAAAAACTGCATGCAGTGACAGTGCTGGAGAGATGCCGTGGACACGCATAATTTTGGTGAAGACAGACTTTTTCAGCCCTGAGGTCATGGCTCGGCACCATAATGCTGACAGTCAGAGTTGCCTACTGAGCTGTTCCCAGAGAGGACCGAGGGACAAGGATGTCTCCTGCCTCCTTAGCCCACCAGGAAGCCCTTCTCATCTCCAGCCCTTTGGTGAGGGTCTAACCCAGGCCCTGTCCCTGCTGGGAGTCTTCAGAGGTGATTTCAAAGCTCACTCAGCTTCTCTACAGTTACTTTATGGCTGCAAAGCATGGGAGGAGTTCAAGGCTGCAGCAGCAGGGAAAAGGACCCCTGGACACCAGCATGTGTTGGTGAGCTGTTGGTCATGTGGCTGCCATGGCTCTGGGCTTGGTGGTACAGTGATTCCCCTGGCCTCACTTATTTGAGTGGGCATACAGCAGCAGGTGGAAGCAATGCCAAATGCACAGCCAGGTGTCTGCAGTGGCCACCACTTTCTTCCCTGCACCCTGACTGGTCCCAGCTCTTCCAAGTCTCCTTGGGGCCAGCAGAGCTGTGGGGCCCAGTAGGTCTCCCACAGGGACCTGGCCCTGCACAGTGATTGCGCCAGCCAAGCTGGTCCCTCTGCTTTCCCTCTGTGCTTGCTTTGCACACCTTTCCCTTTGCCCAGCTCACATGGGTTCACAGTGTTTTAAAAAGATCTTTGCTCCACAAGCTGCTCCTTGCTCTCAGCAAGGCGTCCGACAGTCAAACCCACCTGCGGGGAGAGAGTCAGAGGCAGCAACAAATACCAGTCTGGGACAAGAGGACACTGAGGAAGCCTGGTGAGAGTGAGCAGAGCCAGCCAGCCACCCTGCACTGCAGCAAACCAGCAGCAGACAATGCCGTTCTCCTCCCAAGCTCTTTCCCATTGCCATCCTCATTGCCTCCCAAACAGACTGTCCTGTTCGCCCTTAACCCCCTGCCACCAGTTTTGCTGGTTTTACAGTGGTATCTGGTATCTGTGGTATGATAGCATACAGTATAGCCTCTGTATTTTCTACCTGGATCAGCAGTTCCTTTAAGCTACTGCTTGCCTTTCATCATATGCTTAATGTTTCTTCTTTCTGTCATTTCTCATGTTGTTACCTTATAGTTTCTCATGCAGTTATTTTGTTTTTGTAGGTACAGGTCAGGGTTGGCCTTTTGCCTGGATGCCTCAACAGAGCAAGCTAGCCATGGCAGCCTGGAGGTGTGTGGCTTAGTCTAGCTCAGGTTTTGTTCATGTGACCATCTCTATGGGCACTGTGGGGGCTAGACCTAACGCCTGGTGAGCTACACTGGCTTGGTACCACCACAGCATGCAAGTGACATTAATAATTTTGTTATTTGGCACTACTGCAGCGTTTTGCAAACACACATGGTATTTTCTGACAAAAAAGAAAGCAGAGCTGAAGTTAAGCAAATCCAGCTTGACTTTGTTTCCCAGCAGCAGTGAGGGGAATGACTTCGCACAGCTAAGGTAGGCTGTGAATGCTTGGAGCTTTGCAGGGAAAAGGAAATACAGAATCCTCACAAACTGGTTGAGGTTGGAAGGCATCTCTGAAGGCGGTCTTCTTCAGCGCCCCCCTGCTCAGGCAGGGCCACCTACAACATGTTGCCCAAGACCATGTCCAGATGGCTTTTGAATACCTCCAAGGATGGAGACTCCACAACCTCTCCGGTCAGCCTGTGCCAGTGCTTGGTCACCCTCACAGTAAAATCCTGATGTTCAGAGGGAACTTCCTGTATTTCAGTTTGTGCCCATTGCCTCTTAAAACATCCTTCTTAAGAACATGCTTTAATTTCCTCGTGCAAAAATTCTGCAGCCTCTGTACACAGAAGGGTAGACACAGCCTGAGTCAATAAATATCTGAAAAATCTTGGCACAGTATAAACTAACAGGGATCACAGCTGGGACTGTGACAAGGTCATAGGCCTCCTTATGTAGGTCACAAGGACAGTGTTTCCCCCAGGACTGATGGCTTTATGGAACAGGAGAGTAACAGGAAAAGGGATTTCTCATATTGTACACAGTGTTTTTCGAGTTTATTGATTTGTCCAGGAGAGGACTGGAATTGCCTGAAAGTTTCATCCCCAGAGGAGGGAAAATTGAGGCAGAACAGAATAAAATGAGAATAAAGCATAATGTGATGGGACAAGCAAGGGAGAAACTTCCCTGAATATAGAAAATGGGCAAAGGATTAGCTGGGAAGACCATGGACTTCCAGAAAATAAACAAACGACTTTCTTGCTGAAAGCTGACATATTGCTTATCTAGTGCTACCCCTCTGAGCAAAAGCTGTTACCAGGAAAAAAGTAAAAGAGGTATTCCAGGTGGTTTAGAATAAATTGCCATTTTAATTATATTGCTGAAAGAAAGGCAGAGAGAGAGTTTTTCCCATATTAGTTGTGCCAAGGCTACTCTGTCTGGTACAAAATTGTCAGCCAACCCTTTGGAAAACAATTGTGAAGAGGATGGACGTCAGTGAAGGTGCCTTTAAGATCCCACCAAGCTGGGATGAGGGCTGGAAGAATGACAGCCAGGACCTGCAAAGCACGAGGCAGCCTTCCTTGGGTGCAAAAACTGCTCCGACACTTACATCACTTTGCACTCCTGCTCCACCAGCCTGTGCAGGATGGGCAGCGGGGCTGGGACGAGCTTCACTCCCCTTCACCCCCATGGGAAGGCGCTGAGGCCCTCAGCTCTGTTGAAGATGAGGAGAGGACGAGGTCCATGTTTGTGCCTGCTTGCTGTGCAGGAGCATAAACATCTCCTTGGCTCCGCTGGCCCAGGCATGGTTTGCTGCCGTACACAGTGCTGGAGGGGGGTAGTTATTTGAGGGGCCAGGGCAGTGCCAGCAGCTGAGCTGATGCATATATGGAAATGATATGGTAACGTTGCTGTTTTCATTTATTAAACAAACCCAAAGTAGATCCCTTTTGCTTTTCTCCAGCTATCATTTTGCTAAAAATACCATATGAACTAATCCTCTAAATAACCTTTTCATAAAGCTCGTCTTCGGATTAGTCTCCTAAATCTAAGTTTCAAGGAGCTGGCAGTTAGTCCAGTAACTGCTTGTTCACTGAAACTGGTCCATTCCCTGTCTCATCTCAGCGTGGAGGAGCAGATTGGCGGAACTGGAAGTACTAGCTGCCTGGAGGACTGATGGTGGGCCTGCCCCCAGGGAAGGCCACCAACCATGGCAGTGTATGGCACTGCCCCAGACTTTCCAAGACCTCCCCAATTCCCTATTCCAGTGCAGTTGGCCAGCGTGGAGCTGGCGCAGGGGTGGACCTGTGATCCCATGCCTTGTCTGTGGTTGATGAAGCCCCAGCACTTGGCTACTCCGTGGCTACAAGGGCTGAGTCAAGGGTTGCACACTTTCTGCTGCCAAGGGAAGCAACCTCAGAGTAGGAAGAACAGGCTTTTGCAGACAATGCCTTCCAGTTCCTGGTGCCCAGGGTTTTCCACCTGCTGCCATACCTTGCATCGTGGTGACACTGCCAGGATCCAACAGTCCGAGTTTCCTGATCGCTGCACTCCCCTTACATAGGGTCCTCTGTTAAGGTATGGGTTTGGTCTGCAGACCCTGATGACTTAAAGCTCAGCCTGGAACTACAGCGATCATCTCAGGGACTCCTTCTGGCACCTGCATTATTTTGCCTGGTCCAGCTTCCCAAGAGGCAGGTGTTAGTCTTTCCATCCAGTCACTGCAGGATTGCTTTACAGGAAAATGGATACGAATGATGCAACCTTTTCAGACACACTCAGCTTCAACAGGCCTTTGCTTCAGCTCATCTGGTTGCTCAGGATTTTGGGATCTCAGACCAATCTAAACAATTCCTTGATTTTCAAATGTTTGTTGAATCATTCTTGCTTTGTGTCTCCATATCAGATATTTACGTCTTTGTATGTTTTCCTTAAATACACTCAGAAACATTTACCAGGCAAGGGAAAATATCACAAATCCTGTTTAATAAGTATACTGACATTTAAAAGCAAATAAGCATTAAAACAACTGAAAGTACTGAGCAATTGAAGTACCCTGTGGTAGGTCCACATATCCAAAAATGCCCTTTTTAAGTAGTGTGCTAAGTGCTGGATCATAAGCAGCAAGGCCCAGCATAGTGGCCTGATGAAAGTGGCCTGATCCCTCTTCCTATTAATAAAGCATGCTAATCAAGCAAGAGGTGAGAACCCAGATGTAAAGAATTCCTTTGGGTTGGTATTGTGCAGTTAGGACAAAGGACACAATGTTATAGCAGAGATAGATAAACTACAAAACCAGAGTCAACTATAAATAGATTGTTACCACTAAGGGCTTCCAAAAACAACTGCAGAGAGATTAGAGAAAGGCACTGCGGAATTGCTAGTTCCCATCCATCTTTCCAGGATGACTCAAACTTTTGCTGGTGCTTTTGGAGTGTGCTGGGTCTCTGCTGTGGCTCTGAATTTATCCTGCTCCTGCAACCTTTTTTATTTTCTGCAGAGCTGTATCTTGGTTCTTTTTCAGTGCTGGTAAAAAATAATAAATTGTTATTACCTTGGAAATCCAGAAACGGGGATTTGCTGAGACTAAATAATTTTTCACATAAATATGAGGCATATATTAATTCTCCCATGTGGAATGTGATCAGCTAGATATTTAGGCTCATGGGGTATTTTGAACCTGAATTGTCTTCTATGTTGAGTCATGCAGCTTCTGCCCAAAGCTGTCCATAAGATGGACAGTGGTGATCTAGAGAATTGCTCTATTACCTTCTTCTCACATGTACAAATGCCAGCATTTTTGTTACACTGATGAGCTTAGTGGTTTTCAAAGATCCCAGCAATTCTCAGCAACAGAAATAATGCAATAGAAAGGCCACAAAAAAAGCTTGTTGGGAATATTTGATATAACAGCAAACTGAGAAATGGTATGAAAGTACATAAAAAAGACTAATGTTAGAAACTCTGCAAGGGTTTTTGCAGGTTTGGGGTGTTTTTTTATTTATTATTTTTTTAATGAAAGTCCCACTTCAGAAACAGTGAGGGAAGCAGGCAGCTAGTGAGTGGCACTCCCAGAGATCTTCATTGCACTGATACCCTCCTTGATATGGTCTAAAAGTTTCACACTTATGCTCACAAAACTGGGCTGGAAACTTTCACGCAAAGCCCTTTTCTTAGTATTTAGAAATGTTTGCTTCCAAACTTGGTGGAAACCGAGTCACTGGGGAGGGACGTGCAACCATGAAAAATCACGAACAAACCCGATGTGATTTCCCTCGTCTTTCCAGGCAGGACTTGAGGCAGGTGCGGCTGAGAGAGAAAGCAAACTTGCGATTCACGGCTGTTTGATAGCATGGGAGGACGTTTGTGTTTTATCAGGCTTTTACACCCATCTCTGGAAATATTCGTGTTCGTTGCATTGTGTAAAATAGCCTTTGGTGAACTCAGCTTGTCTTATCTCATGGCTGAAATGCTCTCTTATTCGAAGTCATTAGCAAGTGTCCTGACAAACTTGCCGTGGGATTATGGCACATTTATCTGAACAGGAAGGCACAGCCCAGTGCTGACTCTCTGACTCCGCCAGGGTGACTGGATGAAGAGAAAAAGGATGAGGGAAGACACATACGGACTATAAAAATGTATATGTAGGTACCCCTTTTCCTCTGGCTGCCCTTCCTTCAGCTGGCCTTGGAGAAGGCTTCACCTGATGAGCCCTTTTGGTTCACCCACCTGTCTCAGATACTGAGCTGAAATCCTGATGAGCAGGTGTTCCCAGATGTGTTTGGAGAGCCACAGGTTTCTGCTCCTTTCCCTGAGTAGGATTAAAGTCAGTGGGGAACAGACACAGACTATCTGTGGGCACCCAAATGTGTGGCACATCTCTGACAGGCAAAGAAGAACAGTGTGCAAGCGCTATGGTGGTGAAACAGCACTGGATTTGGGTAAGAAAACACAGACTCACCAGTATCCCATTTGCCTTGCGGCAGAGGACGCTTCGCCCCCAGAAAGAGTCTGTGCACGGAGAGGTGTGGGGCAGCGGGGAGGGAGCCCTTGCTGATGGCTGTGGTGGGGATGAGCCTGCGGGAGCCCCAGGGTGTGCCGGCACCTAAACCCTGTGTGCCCCCCAGCCTCTGCACCGGCGCAGCAGGAGGAAAAGCTGAGGGTGTGAGAACGAGCACAGGCTGCGGGTGGAGGATGGCATCCTCCCCTGCTCTCTGTTTTTCCCCTACATTTGCTCAAAATGACAGAGAGATGGGCTGTCTCCAGTGTGGTCACTACTGGTCTGGTTTCGGGGTTTTTTTTCTCTCCTGTGAGGAAAGAAACAGGAGCTTTCCTTTCACTCTTGACTTTTTTTTTTTTTCCTCGTTTGGATTTTCCTTTCTTTTCCCATGTCCCCATTTTCCCCTGCTGTTTCAGCTGCTGTCCCAGCAATGAGTACAGATCCCCCTGGTTGTTGTACTCTACAGTTCCTAGAACTACATTTATTTATATTTGTTCTTGGAACCAAGATGGTAAAAATAGCCTAAAGGCCATGGAAATAGTGAGGGAGGGGAGTATAATGCATTGTGCGTTGCTTTCATGGATTGCCAAAAGGTGGAAACCCTGTTGATTGGAATTGACTTTTCCCATGTCTCAAAGTTAGCCTACAGCTCCCTAAGTTGATCTGGAGGCCTGGGAAAGGACATACTCCATTGAGTAGAGTTGCCACCTTTTGGAAAGAAAAAAAGGAAATCTGGAAGAAAAGAATGGGGAGATAAAAGAAAATGAAAGTGGGTGGTGGGAGGAAGAAGAAAGATTAATAAAGTGAAGGGTAAAAAACAACAGGAACAAAAACCAAAACATAAGAACTGTCAGAGAAAAAGCTGCATGTAATTTAGTGTCCTGACTTGGAATGTGATTGTACCATGTGTGGGAGAGGGGAGTGTAAACATCTCCAGTTGCCCCACGAAGACGTCTCACTCTGATCTCAAAAAATCCACTACTTAATGTCCAAAACTGAACTTTCCATACATCCTTTCCAGCCTGGTTTCTTAACTAGTTATGCTGTAACACTGTGAGCCCTATGAACATGTGGTACTGCTGGGGCTGGTGTCAGGCTTCTGCACTCCAGCATGGAAGAGCAACGATTTTTGCACGGGAGAGCCAAACCCGCAGGATGCAGCTGGGGTGTGCGTGAAAGGTGAAGTGAGTGGTGAAGAATGATGAAGGGCCCTGACATCTTCTGCTGTGAACCGAGCTTTGCCATTAACATCTGCGCAACTCACTTTGAGCTACTACTGCCCGGGTCTTTGCAGCAGTCTCTGCTGTGGGGTCACCGGTTAGCGGAGGTACAGATAATCCCCAAATGTGGGGCTCCGGACACCCCTGCCCCTTCTCCTGGCACAGAGAGCTGGAGAAAAGACTGGTGTAGGCAGTCTCCTGCCCGAGGATGATGTGATACTGGCTGGTCCGCACCCCTTCTGCTTAGGGCTATCTATTCTATAGCAGATTTGTCTGGGGGACAAATATTTGGTGCAGTATGAGGCTGCATCAAGGAGTGAGATAACAGGCAAGGTGGATGATTGCTGCTCAAGCATGTTCCCAGGCCCTCTTTTATTTAACAAGAGGCATGTGTCTGTAGGAGACCAAAACCTAGGTCATGTTTTTCTGCATAACTTCATCACAGAAACAGTGTTGTTGTGTAGAATGGTGCCCTCAGGTGTCTGCAAACTGGCTGATGTCACTGCCCCACTGCTTATAGTGTCCCAAAGAAGGACTTTGAGGTTTTTAAGTGTTTGTCTGAAGCACTGGCAAAGGTTATCCAGGCTGTTACAGTAAAATTGTAACTTTGCAGGATTCAGCCAGAGCAGCTATTGATCCAAATGTCTCATGCTGTCACCCAGACGTGTATAAAATGGTAGTCTGGTGCCATGAGCGTACGGGGAGTGTATGTGTCTTCCCCTCTAGACTACATAGTTTTCATTCTGTTTCTGAAATAGCTGTGACATTTGGGCTTCTAAACAGAGCTCCAACTGAAGATGCTCATGATTGTAATTTAGTTGTACTTCTATCTCTTTGTCTCTGCTCCCCTTTCATCACCACGTCTGCCTCTGCTCTCTCCCTGGCTTGCTGCCTTCGTATCAAAGAGCATAATTTTTTACTGTATGTATAGGATAAAATGTTTAAAATGCTGGTTTGACCCTGAGCTCTGTCCTCAAAGATTTAAAGGCATTCTTTCAAGAGGTTACAGTTGCAGGCTTTGTATACAAACCCATCATCTTCCCGTCCTTAGATGTGTTCAGCTCTCACAGTATGTGGAGCTGAAGTTCCAGGAAAACCTCGGGGAAACTGGGAATTGCTTGCTGTAGAATAAATGCACTAATGCACACTCTTATGCATCCGTCTCTGGGATATTTTAGATTTCTTTGATGAACTGTAGTCTTGCAGCACACTGATATGGTGGGAAATATCGATAAGCCATTTTTGGACAGAGAAATGAAAACACGGGTGAACACTGAGGAACGAAGGTCACTTTTACATCATCTATGCCAGGCAGTTGAACTGATTTTACTGAATGAATCTTCGCTTGTATGACCAGCAGTGTAACTGTGAGGAATGTTAGGAAGACTCCCAGACATTCACGCTGATCTCTCTCAGCTGCCGGGTTTTCTGGCTTCGGGTCTGGCAGACTGCGATGCACATGCTGTGCATGACAAGAGCACAATGGATGAGATGTGTGAAATTTTGACAACCAGCTACTAGACCATGCTTTCTTTTGGGAAAGAAAGTAGCTCCAGAAGCAATGTTGCGATAGCGGACTGAATGCTCACGCAACCGAATCTGGTCTAGCGCCACTAATTAGCTAAGAGGTGGCAACGGTAATTGCACCAATGGGTTTCTGAAACAGGTAAAATGCTGAGCACAGTTACATGGGTACATGGCTTACAGGGGCCTAACCCTTATGCTTCAGAATTGAGCTAATACCCAACAGGGATAAAAGCAACAGTTTTTATGGGGGTAAGGCTTGAGGAGCTGTGGAGGTTTAATACATCCTTGAGCAGAGCTGCAAGAGCAGCGCACAGGCTGAGTATCAGGCTCTGTCCCCATTTATTTGTCTTTGTGGTGGTCCCTACAGAGACAATGTCCCCCCTGGTCGCTGGAAGCTGTCAGGATAATCCATCTCACCTTTGACATCTCAGCATGATTGACCCCCAAGTTAGCCCTGGTGGGATAATAGAGCTTCTCTTGTTTGAAACCAGCCATCAGATAGTGCCCCGTCTCCTCAGACACAGTCCTGGAACCAAGAGTGATGTGTTCATGGCCTCTAAGCTTGATTTCTGCAAAACAGTATAACCAGGAGTCAAACAAAATTCCCTCAAAAGCATCTTCTGGTGTAAACACAGCAGCGCATCTACGTAGCAATGTACATCTTTGCCAAGCTCACACCACAGCACCAGTCTTCATGTCTGCTACCAAGTCTATGTCAGACAGTCTGTGTAGCAATCAAAGCCTTCCTTGGTCTGGATCTAACTGTTTTACAGGTTCTACTTCACTTCAAAACCATAGACACCCATGATCAAAGCTGTAGGTAACCAGAGACAAGGGGTTGCAGGAGACATCTTTGATAGGTGCCGTCCCTGTGCTCCTTCTCGCAAGAGAAGAGAGTGGCCATGGACCTCATGATCCTGAAGAAAGTGCAAAACACCTGTTGTCACATGTCTGATTTGATTCAGGGAGTTCTGCACAAGATGTGCCCATGTGCACACCGAATGCACCCCAGTCCTGGCCCCCCCTTCCCTTCTCCCCCCACTCAAACAAACAGCTGAACGGAAAAGTGAAATAACTTGTTTTCCATTCATTTTTGAGCAAGAAAAATGCGTCATTTCTCTTCTAAATATTAGGAAGACTTTGTGAAATTAAAATTAAGAATGTCATATAAAAGCCTTCTTGAACAGGTAGTTCCAACTTAAAAAAAAATAATCCTGGATTTTGGACTGGTGTGGTTTGTGAGCCTTGCTTTATTTACACCACAGAAAGGAAAGACTCTTGCAATTTAAATCTGTGCAGACGGCGAAGCAGTGCTTTGGAGAAGTAATTAAACTTTGTGACAGTATTCATTTCTATTTGCTCAAGGAAAAACTTTATAGCTCTCTCTGAAACAACTTTCTTTCTGCTGCTGCCATCCCACAGAGAGGCTGCATCACTCACTGCTGCTTTTTTTTTGCGGCAGCTTCTGTGCTCTTTCCCGTTTAACTCTCTGCTTTGTTGATGTGTCGCAGCAGTGCTGGGAGCTGGCATCCGCGGCTCGCCCGCCCCGAAGGGGTTAACTGGGTTTATTACATAATCTGTTTAACATTCGGGATGAATAGGAAACGCACGCCCCTCCTCTCCTACAATATGTTTGTGCGCTTTAAACTGCGCTCCTCCCGGGCTGTGTGTAAGCCCCACGCCACTTGACATGCCCTGAGCCTCCCTCCGCGCGTGTCTGCCTGGGCACGGGCTTCCACGCCTGCCCGCGGCTTTGCTCCATCCCCGGCTCCGCTCATGCCAGCGGCGTTGCACACCCACGTGTGCCGGTGCGTGTGTGTGCGCGCGTGTGTGCGCACATGAGAGGAGGGGAGCGAGGGGAGGCGAGACGGTCACGTTTATAGGAAGCGGCAGCAGTCGTTGCGAAGTGCGAAAGCAAACTCTGCCATCCCTTGGACTGCTCCGACGGGACAGACCACCCTCACATAATGCCATCTTTCGATGAGGTTTTGAAGGAAGCCGGGGAATTTGGAAGATTTCAAAAGAGGGTCTTTTTCCTCCTTTGTCAGACGGGCATAACTTTTTCGTTCCTGTTTGCTAGCGTGGTTTTCCTTGGGCAGGCACCGGGTGACTACTGGTGCAGGATCCCTGGGGCAGCCGAATTAAGCGAACGATGTGGCTGGACACTGGAAGAGGAACAAAACTTCACGGTCCTGCCCTTGCGCCTGGGGAACGGGTCCTCCAAAGGAGAGTGCGAGAGGCTGGACATTGTGTGGGACGCCTCCGTCAGCTGCGCCAACCCACTCGCCCACTACGGCAATCACAGCGTGGACAACCTGCCGCTCGCCACGTGCCATGATAACTGGGTGTATAAACACCCCCACTCATCCATCATCAGCGAGGTAAGGAAAATCCCTGTCCTCTAGTCAGTGGTTTGTGTCCCAATATGGGATTGCCGCCACAAGGGTAGTTGCTTTGGTGGCTGGTTTTCCTTCCCAGATTTGTTTCGTTCTGAGTCATAAGCCAATTGGGATGAGTATGATCAAGTGTCAGCATCAAACTTTTAGGGAAAGGTAAGCTGCTCTGAAGGGTGGCTCTCCAAAGCCATGCAAAGCCAAACACCCCACACAGAGATTGCTCTGTCGCAGAGGGAATTAAAATAAATAGTTAAGTCCTTGCAGCTGAGGATTCTGGTGTTCAATTTTGGGCCAGCAACTTTGGTGGTGTAAACCCCAGGTGCAGCCGATACCACTTGACAATCTGGATCACTGTATATTATCCATTCTCTGTATTTCCAGTACTGAACATTTAAGTCTGGAGGTAACAAGAAAGAGTGGTGGCAGACTGCCCTTTTGAGATCTGACAGGAGTCAGCAGAAATGATTGTGCTTACTAAAGGAAAAAAAACAAACACACATTTTCACCCAAAGCTATCATTCAGCTTGTCCTGAAATGTCAGAGTGAGAGAACCGCAGGCTGTTACTACTAGTGGCAAGGGCTGGCAAATGTAGTGGCTTTTTAATGAGGCTGAGAAAGACCATTTACAATGCTTTCCTAGGAGATCCTCTGTGTAATCTGCAATTGTGCCGTGGATGTGCTGTGGTATGGCTCCAGCACACAGGCTGCACACTAGAAGTGTGTATTTTAAGGTCATCCTGACAGTAACGGTCACCAATGCAGTGGTGAAAAATATGAAGTGTGCTTAGAGGGGTTGGCTAGGAAATCATCAAGGTGCACCACAAAATGTGTCGGCACAGCTGTGGGCTCTGGCTCCTGCCTGTCTCATGAGCCTCCCACTGCAGTTTTTAACTAGGTGCTCGCACTGGAGCTGTGCCCTCTGAAAAACGGAGCAGGGCACAGCAGGAGAAGCTCTGAGCAAACACTGAACTGGAAAGCAGTGCCTATCCTGACCTTTCAATTCACCATCCTTCCCCCATCCAGCTGGGACCGCTGGATCTGCTCATAGGCTTCAGGCTCTTCAGAGCAGCAGCTTTGTGCCCTGAGCACCACATCCGACCTGAGCAGCTTTAAGCCAGGATCTATGCTCAGAAGAACATAAATCAGAGCACCTGGCTGGCCCTAGAGCAAAGCTTCAGAACTGACCTTTGTGTGCAATTGCCAAAATCAAGGCTGCTCGGAGGGCCACAAGTCACACGCAAGGAACTGGTGTCAAACTTTGGTCCCTGGGAATGACGTATGTCTGCCCATGCTGAGAGTGGCAGCCAGGGCTGGATGGCAGGAGGACGAATGCTGCCCGGGAGCCACAGCTTGGCTCCAGAGCGAATGGCGGGAGGCAGCTGCAGTGGGAAGGTTATGCCGCTGCCTCCAAGGTGCCTCTGCTGGGGGACTGCGAGGGGTTAGGTCCTGGTGTTTTTTACCTGGGCAGTCTGTGCTAGTCATTCCCCTCAGAGCTTAAAAATAAAAATATAGAGATTCCTTTTCTTTTGTTGTTGCTTCCCCCCCCCCTTTAGCCTTGCTATAGGTGAAAGCCTGTAAGTTGTGTCCATAAGACTGTGCTCAGAGTCCGTTTATGATAGCAGTTTGTGTATCTAGCAAAGCCGCTGTGATTTTCCAGCAGTGCTGAGCCACTGGGTACAGCAAGGAGAAAATGAAATCAGTGTTTGTGTTGCAGCAATAAATGGGAGTGAAAGGTTCAATGTTCTCTGGTGAACACCTTGTCCATCCGCGCCTTCTTCCCCGCTTCTCCTGGGGACACCCTCCAGGGTCAGGGGAGAGAGGAGGGATGACGGGACACTTGTGGAAACACCCTCCACCCGTGCTCCTAAAGGCACACATTGGGAAAGCCAGGGAATAACAGTCTGTCAGTAGCAACAGGCTGGGACCATCTGTTCCCTGTGCCAGGGCAGCAGGTCCCATCATCAGTGTCACTGCTGCTCCTAGAGGGACTCTTGCTGGCCAGGGGCACCTCAGCAGGAGGGCGCTCGACTGTGACCTGTGGCACTTGTGCGCTGTTCCTAGTTTTGCAACATTTGCTGGATAAATCACATCCCATGAGGCTCAGTTTCTTCATCTCAAAACGAAGTTTGTGGCACGCCCATCCTGGCTCGGTTGCTTTGAGATCAGCTGTTAAGAGGAGCTTGATATCTATCAATGTGTTACACATCCAGCAAAGACAATTTAAATCCCAGACTTAATTTAGCCTCCTTTTGCTCATCTGAGGCTTTAACAAATCATGACTCAATTTAAGCAGGCGTGTGGTCTGTTTCATCAGGTCACCAAACATGTCTTTTCTCATGTGTCTACTTGTAAATGCTTCATTTTGTCCCTGTGTGCAGAAATGTTTCTGTTTCTTTCAACTATCTTAAGATTTCTGGCACTGTATGTCTGGGTGAATCAACAGTGGAAGTGACTATGGAGACAAAGTTAAAAGGATGAGTTACATGACAACCTGAAGGAGCGGTGTTCCTCAGGGGTCGGTACTGGGACCTGTACTGTTCAACATCTTTGTTGGCGACATGGACAGTGGGGTTGAGTGCACCCTCAGCAAGTTTGCCGATGATACCAAGCTGTTTGGTGAGGTAGACACGCTGGAGGCGACGGCTGCCATCCAGAGGGACCTGGACGGGCTGGAGAGGTGGGCCCAAGCCAACTTCATGCAGTTCAACGAGGCCAAGTGCAAGGTCCTACATCTGGGTCAGGGCAATCCCAAGCACAAATACAGGCTGGGGGGGGAATGGCTGGAGAGCTGCCCTGAGGAGAAGGACCTGGGGGTGCTGACTGACGAGAAGCTCAACATGAGCCAGCAATGTGCGATCGCAGCCCAGAAGGCCAACCACATCCTGGGCTGCATCAAATGAAGTGTGGCCAGCAGGGCAAGGGAGGTGATTCTGCCCCTCTACTCCACTCTCGTGAGACCCCACCTGGAGTACTGCATCCAGCTCTGGAGTCCCCAACATAAGAAGGACATGGACCTGCTGGAGCGTGTCCAGAGGAGGGCCACGAGGATGATGCGAGGGCTGGAGCACCTCTCCTATGAGGAGAGGCTGAAAGAGTTGGGGCTGTGCAGCCTGGAGAAGAGAAGGCTCCGGGGAGATCTTATTGCGGCCTTTCAGTCCCTAAAGGGGGCCTACAGGAGAGCTGGGGAAGGACATTTTACTAGGGCATGTAGTGATAGGACGAGGGGGAATGGCTTCAAACTGGAAGAGGGCAGGTTTAGATTGAACATTAGGAAGAAGTTTTTCACTTTGAGGGTGGTAAGGCACTGGAACAGGTTGCCCAGAGAGGTTGTTGAGGCCCCAACCCTGGAGGTGTTCAAGGCCAGGCTGGACGTGGCCTTGGGCAACCTAATCTAGTGGCAGGTGTCCCTGCCCATGGCAGGGGGGTTGGAACTCGATGATCTTCAAGGTCCCTTCCAACCGAAATCATTCTATGATTCTATGATTCTGTATGTTCAGGGAGAAAAAAAAAGGGGGTAAGGAAAAGTCAGGATACTGAAGGCGTTCTTCCAGGCCTACGGCAAGCGCAGATCTGGTGCGGATTTGCAGTGTGACAGGGGAGGCAGAGGGCAAATGCAGGCATGTAAAGCCTTTGCTGGGAAAAGATGTCATATGATAGAGCAGGTCTGGCAGGCAAACCACGGGCTATTGCAATCAGTTCTGAGCACCCTGAAGAAGATAAATCATATGGCTGGAGGGAATGATTGGTGAGGAGTTGTGAAATGAATGGTATTGCAGTACCTGACTACATTGCTCTGATTTGTGCGTGACAGGAGCATGCTGCTTGCTGGCCACTTTGTCATCTTAGACAGCTGTCTTCTGCAAAGGCGTTCACAGTAGCATCAGCAGAAGGAAGCAGAGGAAAAAGGAGGAATGTGGACTGATAAAAAGCACCCGCTGCTTTGTTAGCAGTACCTGAGGTGCCTGCTGCATCACCTGCTGCTGCAGGACTCCTGAGTCTCAGTGCTGGGGTCACAGTGGGGTGCTGGGAGAACATACTGGGTATTTCTCCTTCAGGATTTGAGAAGAAGAGCAAAATCTATTAAGAAATCATCACAGGAGAAACACATGGCAAAGCCAATTAGCTTGGTCTAGTGACAGACCACTGCTAAAGTTTCCTTTTTAAAATCTTCTTTTGATGAATAACGGGCTCTGAGAGGAGGTCTCTACTTCTGCAGTGACATACCTAAGGGTCTCTATGCTCCATTGCTTTAGGTCAGGCTTTTCTGTGAGGGCAATCCAGATGAGAGGAGGAGTTGTCCACTGGTGCTGCACACACAACCCAGCACAGTGGTGCCTGAATTAGAGTTGAGCAAACTGGATCTGGGATAATGTAAAGGTTTTGAGATATCAGCAAAGTCCCTTGCTATGTGTAAAAATTGGCAGCGACCCCTCCGATGCAATGCTGTTGCAGGTGGTCGATCTGCATAGCGGACCTCGGCCCCATGCGATCTGTTCCTGTTTAACTGAACAGGTTTTGCACAGCACCCTGTGAAACTGGAACAAGCGGCTGCGTGCGTCAGCAGCGGGACGGGAACCCAGTGGCTTCTCAGATTTTGCTTGGAGAGGGAGGCTGAGTGGGTAACTATTGAGCTAAATCCATTCCTGGCTCGTGCCAGCTGATGCTGATGAAATGATGCTGGTCGTAGCAGGTGGCTGGCACTGCCTTGGGGGGAAGGCTGGTGACAGCAGTACCTCTTACAGGGGGAAGAGAGCAGGGAAGGATGGCCTTTCTGTGAAGTGGATGGAGCAGGCAGAAGAGCAGGGGTGCCGGCAGGCTATGGTGGACCGAGGGAGGGGGAGCGCAGACTCATGCTTCTGTCTGGGGGTCTGGAAGGGAGCCCAGGTCACCCCCTGTGCTCTGTAACACTTGAAGGAGTAGGCGTGTTGCCTGCCATCTCCTGCCGGGTGAACCTTATGAGGGACACAAGTACCCAGGACATACAGAAGTCAATAAACCTAATTTCCCCAGGAAACTGTGCTGAAGACTGAGTGACTAACCTTTAATACTGCTGGTCTTTGGCACTATGTACTTTTGTCTCAGTGGAAAAAGTCTAGCACTCTGTGAAAGGGCGGCTGGTGATAGCTTGCAAAGCGATAGCCATTTTATTCAGACATTTTTGGCGGTGATGACTCCTAGAGGCACATGCATGAATCGCGTCTGCAGGTTGAGTGGCCTGTGATGGTGCGTGAAAGGAAGAGGGAAGTCTATGTGGTCATCAGCAGCTACAGCACAGCTGGCATATTTTAGGCTTATTGGCAGCCTCTGTTGGCAGGAGTTCAGCAGAAGGGACCGATTCCAGTATGCCCTGTCTGCAGCAAGTCTTCACACCGTAGATGATGTCATTTCGAGACCTGGCAACAATTTATTGCCAAAGTGTGGGGTCTGAGAGGGACAAATGATCATCTGAACATACCCTATTGCACCTGCTGGGAATAAATCTTCTTACTCCTCTGCTTGCCAGCTGTCTCAGAAAATAACAGTCAGCCAGCATTTGCAGAGAAACCTGTAAGCAAAGCAATAATGTTTGTCTCATAGTTTTTACAGTCCCTCAGAGCAGGAGCCAACATGGCAGTCAAGCACAGCTGGTCTTTTTGCTGTCCTCCTCCAAGGCATTAAACAACGCAATTCACCCTCAAAGTGTTGACCTAGTGTGATTGTTGTCGTTGGCATGGCAGTACCCTGTCTTATTTCCACTGTCATGGTGGGATTAATATTAAGCAGTGGAGGGAAAGAGGGGAAAGGGCAGACAGAGGAGCAGAGGGAGCAGCAATCGCTGAATGTCTTATGAAGCTCAAATTAAGCCTTCCCCGTATGAGAGGGGCTGGAGCAGTTCCTTGCATGGGTTACGCCAGTGGGGCTACATTTCTGTCACTGCCATTGAGCCACCTGCTACGGGCTGAGGGTTTGGGCCTTGGTTTTTCATATTGCTTTTAGGACAGCTGCTGTTTTCCCCTCTTTGGGAAATGGTAAGTTTCTTTGCCTCCCTCTTGCTTTGGTCATAGATAGACATAAGAAAAAAGAAGGACAGAGCAGGTCTTCTGTCCTAGGAGGCTCAATGAGTCCAGGTGATGTGAGTGGCAGGGATGGAAAGGTACCCGCTGGGCCTTGGGCCATACTCGGGAGAGAAACCTCCAAATCTTTCAAAGCTAAGCTGTTCCTCAGGCCTTGAACCACAGTGCCCCGGCAGCAGGGCGTTTGTCCTGGTAAGTGCTTATCTTGAAACAAGAGATGGAGTAGGACAGTGTCCTGGCTTAGTCCCTCAGCACTCTGACAGTTTTCACAGAAAGGAAAAAAAAAAGGTAATTTCTCTCTTTCCACTGCATGCGCTTGCATGGTGTTTTGTTGCAGTAAGGATGTGTGACAGACAGCAGTTTGACAGCCCGGACATCAAGAGAGATGGAGAAGAGCTGCCCAGAAACAAATAAGGAATATGCAGCAACAGTCTGCATCTCCCCAGGTTTCCTTAAATGATGAAAATTATCCTAAACCATTTGTCACTGGGAGTGGAAGGGTAAACCAGCCTCTGTTTGGCCATTTGTATGAATGCCATTTAAAACGTGTAGGGGGGCTCGTTTATGCTGTTGTAATTGGGCTGAGGAATCTCTTTATTGACCAAAGACTTTCATCCGTCACTTTGAAATATAATTGGAACAGGCAGTAAAGTGCTTCCAAACTCCTACTCAAAGTTGCTACATTTTGAGGAGATTTTAATGATATGTTGTCATTTAAAGCAATGCATTACTACAGGGATAAGGTGTGCTGAAGTGTTCTGGGACTTGCTCGCTGCATAAAGGCCTCTCAAGTACCAAGAATTACAAGTCTGAGGTTAGTCTGCATGTCAAACTACAATGGAAAATGTCTGCCATCTGCCAAAGCTATGAAGCAATGAGAAGTTGCCACAGCCCCCATGTTTCCCGGTCATTAGTCACGTACGAGCATTTCTTCTGTCCCCATCTCAGCCAGTTCCCACGCCTTTCTATAGAGATTACTCCAGTAATGGAACTACAGAGGCCCAGTGCAAAACCTCTTCCTTCTCCCAGGGAGGCCTCGCTCAGGTGGTTTGCTACTGCTTTAGAGATCAGCAAAGTGCACCAGCGCAGTTCCTTCCAGCCGCACCACTACTACTGTGAATCTGCGCTGGGATTTTGTGTTGGTGTTCCAGCCTCTATCTGGTGGGAAAACACTCATCTCAGGGATGTATTTCCAAGCAGGAGTGTATAGCTGCCCGTGCTGCAAGGCTGTCAGGGTGGGACTGATTTTCCCCAGTCTGTAAAAGACACTATAGAGGGGATGTCCTGAAGGAGGTGGTTGCTGCTGCCCGTCTCTGTTGGCAGCACCTCACTTCTGCTCAGGATGGCACCTCATTGCCAAGGCTAAGAGGAAAGGAGTGCAAACGTGGATTGTTTATCAATTTGGGCAGCGCAACCTTTTTTAGTCAACTCCCTAGATGGAGGGAGGCCATGCTGAGGCACACAATGCTTTCTGTTGTACAGTGGAGAGGAATCGTGCAGGCGAGCGCAGGACTGAATGCAGAGACGAGTTGCAGGGTTGGGCTGGGTGTGTGCACTTGTGCAGTGAGGGACTTAGCAGGGAGCATGGCAATGCTGAGGAAGAGGACACGTGTCCTTAGCTGGAACTGGCCAGCTGAGCTAGCCTACCCACTCGATGATTGCAATGAGAAGATGGCTAGCCAAGTTTTAACAGGGTCTAGGTGTATCCAGTGCTATACAGGTCAACAAACAGGCTTAAGATCAGGGGCAAGAACCCCTAAGGCTTTCCTTTCCTTTTACATATCCTTCGCCCCACACTGCAGTAAATGTTTTGGCAATTAAATTTCAAGTCTGTAGAGGAAAGGGGACTGAACATGGTGACATTGCCTTTCTGCTTTGTTGTCCTGGGTAAGCTTATTCAAGTGAAAGCAGAAATGTTTACTTCGCAGCATAGATGTGCACTGCAAGGACACTGTTTGTGGACAGACACACCTACAAATGTGTAGGGAAGACAGGATGGTAAGCTCTCCTTACTCCAACATCTACCAAACGTTTCTCCATAATGTGTCCCAAATTCTGCAGCAGCAGGGGTGTGCTGTTGTAGCCGTAGAGGCGGCGCTTCTGAAGGGAAACCTCAGCTGGGTCTCAGCTTGCCAAGGGCTGTGTGATGCTCAGCAATGAGCCACTGGTCTCACATCTCTTATGCAGCTTATTTTCAGTTGGTGTGAGCTATAGCTCTTCTTCCCTGGGGTTGCCAAACTGGAACATTCAGAAAGAAAACAAAGAAAAACAAAGCCAGACAGCTGTGGTCTAGACAGATAGAGAGCCCTAGAGTTTTTGATTCTCAATGTTACCAATTTTGGAAACCAAGTGGGATAGTGGGAGGGTAGTCTGTGACATTTAAAGACCATATGCAGGGATTTTTTTGGTATAAGAAGAACATGTACTTCCAGGGAATGGGATCTCCAATTACTCACAGTGGGAGACAGTTACTGACAGGGATAGCTCTTCTGCTCCTTGATACCACCAAATATTTGCATGGAAGTGCTCCTAGTTGGGGAGCTTCTCACAACATGGACTGCATCTGCCTGGACGTAGGAGCAGCCGGTGTGGTAGGAGTGTAAACATCAGCCCATGCAAGGACAGGCATATGACCATTCAGAAACGGAGAGGAGGCACCACTCCACTCCCTTTTGTGGAGTCTGCTAGCAAGGGACATGGGAGATGTTTTGGGGGAGTGTTATATAGGAGGACTACTGGCTAACTGGAGACAGGCTGAAATCCTGGGTTAACAGATGCAGATGCTTTTTCTCCAAATGATGCAGGGGGATAACTATCAGGCGCAACCAAACCAGGTCACAGCTGAAGCGGTGATGTGGGTCTGACAGGAGGCTTGGATCAAAAAAAGATCTCTCCAGGGTGTGCAATTCTCTTTTAAAGGTTACATTCCCCTCTAAAGGTTATGTTTGCAAACGAAAAGCAAGACATTAGCACGATGATGACTTAAATGCTAGGTGCTACGTCAATCAAACAGAAAAGGTCTGAGAATGCTTATCTGTACCAGAAGTTATTTAAATACTTAGAAAATAATAAAGCGCAGGACTAATTTAGGAGAGAACAGTTAGCGTATTGTCACTAATCTCTTCAGAAAGAGCTCATAGTTTCTTAGAAGTTTTGTGTATTTTCCTATTTCCCAGAATATTTAAAATACTTGACTATACTGTTAGCCAAGAGGTAGTTTCAGCTGCTGCCTAAATCATCTGAAATTGCGGTTCAGATGAAATAGCCTTCTCTGGTAGAGATATTTTTCCCTCTCTCTTTCTGGCACATGTTTGTACTCCTACCCTCTTTCATGACAGCTTATTCATTGCCTGTTTACAATACAGAGGGATCAAATTATTTAAAAAATAAATATACCCTTTGAAAAAAAGGATCAAAAAGTCTAAACCCTGAAGGCCAGTGGCTGCAGCGGGTGCTGGGGCTGGTCCCTCCTGGTGTCTTGGCTGCTTGCCTGGGCATGGCTCCAGCACTGCCCGGCACAGCCACCCACCACCACCCTGGGAGCTGAGGTCCTCAGCTACCTTTGTAGCTTTCCTTTGCTCCTCGAAGGGTAGGTGCCTTTCCAGGGAGAACGGCTCTGCCATGTGCTGAGTGTGCCGGGCTGGCACCGTCCCGCAGCAGGGCGGGAAGCATGCTTCTCCTCCTGGGGGGCAGCCACCTGCCTGGCACTGTTGACGATGGCGCTCCCTTTGCCATCACTTGGGCTGCCGGGATAGCCCCCTGGGTCTTGGGAAACTTGGTGTGTCGGCTCGGGGAGAGCTGTAATCCCAATGCAGCTTATAGGTGTTAGGAATCTGGCGCTTGGTCTCTGAAATCAACAACTGAAATTAGGGGCGAGTAGATTTTAAGTGATCTGCAATGTTTTTATTTATGGATTTTATGTCTGTGTAAGCATCATCTCATTTTGACATTGCTTTAACGGTTTTGTTATTATATGCACCTTTTAATTTTGTTCTCACACTAATTTATTGCTGTTTCTAGAGAGGCAATAGCACTCTTACTCCCTTCCCTGTTCTCTCCACAGCTGTTTTGGCTTATAAGGGGGAGTTCTCTCTCATGGCCATCTCTGTCAGGAGCAATCGCAAGTGTCGGAGGATGTTTTGCTCTCTGACTCGGGAAATTCAGTGAAGAGCTCTAAAACCTGGTCCTGTATGAAGCCCTCCCTGCCTGGTATTTCTCTCCAAGTTTTTGATCTTTCAAGGAGCTCATGAGGTGCTGAGCCATATTAACCTTCCCTGGGAGACAACTCACTCTGCAGAGCATGGTTCAGGTCTCTCTGTTATTCCTGGGGAGTGCCAGCAGAGAGGTGTGAGGGCTTCTCTCTGCGCCTCTGGGGAATGGTGCTCCCAGGGTGATTCCACAAGCATCTGCTGGAAGCAGAATATAATGGTGCAAAGGCTCATGTTAAACAGTGTTCAGAGCTGGAGCACAGATGCAGGTTGAAGCTGGCCTCTGCTACATTCCATCGCTGTAAACAATTTTTGAAAAAGATGTGACACTAGGAATAATATGATGAGACTCTGGAAGGTCAGTGATGCCCAGGGATGCTGTGGAGCCTTCACCCTGTGAGGCGCTGAAAGCCTGACTGGACAAGACCTGGAGCAACGAGCTTTGATGTGAATTTGGATGTAAATTCAAAGCAGGTCCAGCTGTGAGTGGGTGTTTGGATCAGAGGGATCCAGAGGTCCCTTCCTACCTAAAGTATTTCATTATTCCAGGAGATGTGGGAAACAGCAGGAGTAACCCTAGGGAGCAGCTCACTCTCTATTGGCAAGCACTGAACGAAGTCACTGGAGCAGCTCCCAAATGCTGATTTTCCACCCAGGCTGTGCTCAGCCCCCAGCGTCCCCCACAGGAAAAGACAAGAGAGTTTTCACGGCGCAGAACAGCCTGTAGTCAGCACAGCCCCCTCAGAGAGCCCAGAAAGGTGGCTGGGGAAAGCCAATGCACCACAGCCAGCTCTGAAGCCACCAGTAGGAAACGGCATGAAATAACAGCATTTTGTAAAATAGCCCATGGTGTTGGGCACTGAGCTCACACTAGAGCTGTCACCTGCATGGCAGAGCACGAGGTCCCTCCTGCTGGTACTGGTCTGACCAAAAACCCACAGGGGAGAGTGCAGCTATGTGGTGAGACAGGCAAGAAGAGTGAAAGACCTGTGCTTTGAGGTCCCTTTGTTGTTGGATGGTTCAAAAGCTCAGCTGAGCAGCAACATTCAGTACCTGAATGTATCACCTGCACCTGAAGTGCAGGCCAAGCTGGCCAGAGGAGCCATGCCAGTGACCCACCGACCAGGCAATGTATATACCTGTCCGTGCACATACAAATCCAGCAGCTGTCCAGATGATCCCCTTGGTGCATACATGGCAGTGCCAGCGTGTCCAGCGTGGGCCCTGGCTGCGGAACCTGCACCAGACATGTGTCCTGTGAGTTGTCTAGCTCAGTACAGCCCTGGCTAAGTCAGAGAAATTTCCTTGAGCTCATGTGAAGCCACTCTTCCTGCTTGCCCTCTCTGCCTTCCTCTTCATGTGATTATTTCCTTTTCTGTTGGACTACAGCAGTGCAATTTTGAAGCCAATATTTTCTTGTTGCTGTTATTTGGTCCTCTGGTAAGCTGTATTGCCCTGTGGCTTCAGATGTTTCTCTGAGAGCCCCAACCTCTGCCATCAGCACAGTCAATTGCATTGCCTTCTAAAATCTTCTTTTAATGGTCATTCTCATGAAAAACTCTGCTTTCCACAGCTGCATCTTTTGATACTATTTACCAGGGTTGTCATACTTTCAAGAAACAAGAGGTTAAGCAGTGTTTGAAGTCTGAAAGTGCTGCTTCGTGTTCAGGCTATTTTAGGAAAGCATTGCAATAGCTCTCGAGTATGACAGCTGAGAGCAAGTTTTGTTCCTCTCAGAGGAAGCTGAGGTTTCTGCAGCTCCTGCTCAAGATTTACAGAACTGGAAGCCAGATGCTGGTGGCCTGGCTTGGCTGAAAGGTGGCCAGTCAGGCTCCCTGGAGTAATGGGGTTGACATCAAAACCATGGCTTTGTTTAAAGTCAGTGCGGGTGGGATATCTGTCGGGCTGGGGACCTATGAGATTACTAGCCAAGTTTTTCTTCGCGCTTGTGAGAGCTGGAAACTGCATTTCTCAGTCACAAATTTCCCAGACCTGTGGCTTCAAGAAAAACAAAAAGCCACAAACCCCCCCAGACCCTGGTCTTCCAGTAAAATCATCATGACTAACAACAACGATACTGCTGTAGTTACTGTCAGTGACAGTGCCAATAGCACATCTGGAATCAAAACTGAGGAGTTTAATTTTAAAAAGTGAAGAATGGCCCATAGAAATGAATGTGAACAGCATCTCTGTGGAGTTCAGAATATCAAAAGAAAAGGTTTCTTATTTAGGTACATAAATAAACATGTAAGAGTTTACTTTAGATTTTTGGGTCCAGATTCGGGCTCAGTGAAATCCAAGTCTGGGTGCCCTCTGTATCTCCTGCGTCACACCTCTGAAACCCCAGGCCCAGGCAATGGTCGCTGGGCGTTACAGCAGGCAAATGGGCTAAGATGGAGCTCTGACTCGTGGCATGAAATTTCAGAGTCTGGAGAATTGTGAGCAGCAGAAGAGGCTGTTAATCTTCCCTCTAACCCACCCTGTGGCCACCCCGTCCAAGTACAGTGTTTGAGCACTGGTATTGTGGTATGTGTGCTGGTGAGCACAAACATGACACGCTGTGTGTGGTTCAGCAACCAGCACCATGCTGGCAATAAAAAGATTTCTGACTGCTCATGCTTGAAAGCAAAATGGCCTCGCTAGGGTAAATGGTGGCAGCTGCTGTGGCGTCCCTTGGTCCTGAAGCTGCATTGTTCCTAAGGTTGCCCCAGGTATAGACTGAAAAGTCCCGGCTCCCATAAGGTCTGCAGAACTTGGCAGGCAGCGGTTGTTTTTTCTTTATTCTCAAAGAAACTCTAAGGTAATTTCCAATGACATGCTGTCTGGATAACTACTTCATTTTTAGTTTCATTTTAGTTTTAATTCCTAGTCTCTGTGTCTTCCTTACTCTTACCCACTTCCCTCTTCCTTTCACCCCCACCTGTCCCTATCCCTATCCCCATCCCTGCTAATGAATTCATAGAATCATAGAATCATAGAATTGTCTAGGTTGGAAGAGACCCTTGGGATCATCGAGTCCAACCATCTACCCTACTCTACAAAGTTCTCCCCTACACCATATCCCCCAACACCACATCTAAACGGCTCTTAAACACATCCAGGGATGGTGACTCAACCACCTCCCTGGGCAGCCTATTCCAATGCCCGACCACTCTTTCTGTGAAAAATTCTTTCCTAATGTTCAGTCTAAATCTACCCTGTTGGAGCTTGAAGCCATTCCCTCTTGTTCTGTCATTAATTACCTGTGAGAAGAGACCAGCACCAACCTCTCTACAGTGTCCTTTCAAATAGTTGTAGAGAGCGATAAGGTCTCCCCTCAGCCTCCTCTTCCTCAAACTAAACAGTCCCAGCTCCTTCAACTGCTCTTCATATGATTTGTTTTCTAGGCCCTTCACCAGCTTCGTTGCCCTCCTCTGCACTTGCTCCAGCACCTCGATATCTCTCTTGTATTGAGGTGCCCAAATCTGGACACAATACTCGACGTGTGGTCTCACCAGTGCTGAGTACAGGGGCACAATCACCTCCCTACTTCTGTTGGCCACGCTATTTCTAATACAAGCCAATTCTTCAGATATGCACCAATGTAATTAGGAAGTTATAGCTACTGCAGTATAAGGAATAGAAAAGTCTGGGAAAGCTACACCAAGAAAATACATATTCAGTGTGTCTGAAATTGATCTGAGATCTGTTTATCTGTTTTCAGTTTCCTCAGAGACCACATGGTTTTGCTTTTATTTAGAAGGCACTAAGAAAAAGAATTAAACCATTTCCATAAACTGGTGTTTTCATTGGCTATAGCTGCACACCCTTATTCTGCACTAAACAAAGTCATGGCTTTGCCTTGGCAGCATATTGAATGGCGTTGTGTTTGGTTCGCAAAGAGCAATTTGCTTTCCATATCTGGACAACTGATGTATGAAACACAGCATCCTTTTGGCAAGGAGGAGCTCTCCCTCTGTCTTCACGATAGCTTGAAGAGCGCTTGTTGTGGCTGCGCTTCCCTGGCCCAGTGGTGCTTGCTGTTGAACAAGCACATGTGAACTTCCCATTCCCCTTCCCCTTCCCCTTCACCTTCCCCTTCCCCTTCCCCTTC
>VUYV01000828.1:0-16604 GCA_008711295.1 Anarhynchus alexandrinus | reverse complement strand
AAAAAGTAAGGCGGAAAGATGCCGTGGCACTAGCTAACTTGGGATATCTCTGCTCAGTGTCTGGCTGGGCAGTTGTGGTACAGGCACCTTTAGACTGTGTAAGAGTAGAGATATTACAGCTAATTATTAAAATAAAATAATATGTCTAGGAGTACTTGTGTATTAAGCCTAATGTAACTACTGTACAGCTATGAATATTGTATGTGGATAGCACTGGGGGAATGTGCTGCAGCCAGGCCAGGGGAGTTTGTCTCCTTGACAGCAATGAAAAGAATGGACCTGGTTGAAAATACCCTGATTTTTGTCCTGTATAAATTCTTTTCATGAAACCTTTTGAACAAAATGAGCAAATAAATATTCTCTTAAATAATCTTTGGTAAGATAAACAGCTACATCAGACTTCACAGTTTTTTCTTCTTAAAACAGCAACAATAACAATGGAGAAGAGACGAAAATGGAAATTCTAGTTTTGTTCCAAGGACACAGTTGCCATGAAACTACAGGGAGGTTTTGTTGTTGGTTTTGTTTTGGGTTTGTTTTTTTTTTTTTTGAGTTACAACTTACCTTGGGCACACCTATTAATAATTATTTTTTTTTTCTGGAAAATGAGACTCATGAATACATTAGGCAGACTTTGAAAACAAGTGGTCCAAATCTAAATGAAACACTGGAAAATCACATAAAGTAATTAAAGAAGAAATTACTTACTTTCAGAGAGTTGGCTGTAATTACTGTTGGGAGACTAATTTGTGAAAACAGAAATCCCCAACAAAAGTTGACCTTATTTCAACAGGATCAAAAATCTGAACTGTAACATATGGGCCATAGTTTAGATACAAAAAGACAAATTGTTTTCTAAAATAAAAGGGTGCCTGGTGAGGACATCAGCAGTTTTAGGCATATCCCATATCCGAAGGGCCAACCCTATGAAGTTTCAGGCAGCCTCTCTTTGGAACAAGGCTGGTCTCAAAAAGGCACTTTCAGATCTAGCATTAAAATAAGATGCCAGGAAAAAAAATAATCTTTGTGTCTTTTAATGATTTTCACTTTCTTTTTCAACAGATATGGCAGAATCCTCATCTACCTGCTCTCCTGTCTCGGGGTTGGGATATGTGGTATCATAGTGGCATTCGCACCAAACTTTACTGTATTTTTGATCTTCCGTTTTCTCCAAGGTGTATTTGGCAAGGGAACCTGGATGACATGCTACGTGATTGGTGAGAGCTGTGATCTTCTTTCTTTTCTGATTAGGAAAAGCGAGGGATTTTTGGAGGACAAGGAGTCTGGCTACATCTCCTCTTGATAATATTTTTTTCTGGGGAAAAAAGCACTGGCCCTGGAGTCAGCAGAGAATGAATAACCCAAGTCCATCCTAGTTAATGTATTTGTCCTCTGAGACAAGATGCCTACATGCAAATTGTAACTTGGCATCATCCATGGTCTAGGCTCATGCCTGAACAGAATGTTTAGGGAAGCAGCCACTGGCCTTTGTCCAGACCATGCTAGGGACCTTTCTAACGTCTTTCCTTACCTGGCAATGTCTGCTAATTTACTGGTACAGAGGTGGCCTCTGAGAATGGCAGCAAGTGCAAACTCTTTCTGATATTCAGTACTGATAGAGGATGGAAATGAGCGTCAGTGTACATGCCTACCTGACCTCCTAGGATCTCACAGAGAAGAGCGAGGAAGAAGTAATGCATGAGGGAAGACTAACAAGAGTGACGTGTCTTTCAGAACTGCCCAGGCTCTCCTTTCATATCCATGACTGTGCCACTCAAATATGCCTGTGAGCAGCTGGCCATAGGCAATTCAGTAGCAATGCAACACTTTCTGTTGATGTTATTGGAGGACTTTTATGGCTGTCTAATCTACGGACTCCAACGGGGAAGGATTAACATAAATAATTAAGAGGTGGAGGAGCGGAATGTGTATATAAACGTTTTCTTATTACATAGATCACCAAGATGATCAAAATCTACAGAGCAAGCCCCAAATAAACCGGATACACAAAGAGGGACACAGTTAATTTTGGCAGAGTCTGAACATGTTTTGCAGATGCTTAGAGGAGGTAATTGCTTTTCCTCACTGGGAGGACAGACACTTGGATGGCTGCTCTTCATTCTTTACTGGGAGGCTTTGCTTAGTGACAAGCTGGACACTAGGGTCCATATTAGGATTATTATTTCCTGAAAAGGGAAAAGGAAGGAAAGATTTTTATAAATAGCATCAAAACAACAGGGATCCAGACTCTTTGATAGGTTATAGTCATGGCCCAGTGATGAAGCTCCTCGCATAGCAAGCTTACTTTTAATGAGAAAAGGATATTATTGTGCCATCTTGAATGACTGCCAGGTTCAGAAAGGGAAATTCCTCTCTAGAGCATGAAATAGCACGACATTGAGGAACCATCCTACTAGAGATGAGATGTCAGATTTAATTAAAAAGAAAATCAACCATTCGGTAATCTACTGTGATAATCCAAAATACAGTGATCACATCATTATATAGTGCAAAATATTTGTACCATCACTGTAGTCTGTGAGGCCTGTGACAGTTTTTTTAAATTGCCAGTGGAATTTAGACGAGTGAGAGCAGAATTGGGACCAGATGTAAACAGTTACAGTGAGACCTGGGAACACTGTGGTGACATACGTGCAAACATACCTGTCTAGCTCTCTCAGCATCTAAAGCCTAGAAGCAACTCAGTTTTCTGGACAAAGTTACACTGCTGAGCAGCTCAGGTCCAAGAACCAGTGAAAGGGCCAGAAGCTGCTTTTCCCCTCACTTCCAAGCACATGGCCTAATTTTATACTGAGATCTTATCCTAAAACTTTGGCAAGTGCTCTAACACCAGCAAAGTGGTTTATGACAGACTCATGGCTTCCTTAAAATGGTCAAGTTTTAACAGAAGGGGATGTTTTGCAATGCTCAGACCAGACTGCCTGACTTTAGGCAATAGCGTTGCCCCTGAGCCACGCAGACATGATGCATAATCAATAAAAATAATAATGATGTCATATCCCTCTGCATTGCCAGCTGAAACGAATTACTGTTACTTGTAAACTTGTGTCTCTCTTAGTAAAATAATAAAAAAAAAGTGTTTTCTGTGTATTATAAACCAGGGTAAAACCCTCCGCTTTTACTCTGAAGGCTAGGTAGTGGTGACAGTTTTGAAACAAACAAGAGACATTTCTTCATGCATTGCTTATGTCAACTATGGACCTCATGGCCATGGGATATTGCCTGAAATATGGGCTTTCATGGGTTTCAGAAGTGATTAGACACATTCACAAAATAAAAAAAAAACACCAAAGGATTAAAAAAAAAAACACCAAAGGATTAAAAAAAAAAACACCAAAGGATTAAAAAAAAAAACACCAAAGGATTAAAAAAAAAAACACCAAAGGATTAAAAAAAAAAACACCAAAGGATTAAAAAAAAAAACACCAAAGGATTAAAAAAAAAAACACCAAAGGATTAAAAAAAAAAACACCAAAGGATTAAAAAAAAAAACACCAAAGGATTAAAAAAAAAAACACCAAAGGATTAAAAAAAAAAACACCAAAGGATTAAAAAAAAAAACACCAAAGGATTAAAAAAAAAAACACCAAAGGATTAAAAAAAAAAACACCAAAGGATTAAAAAAAAAAACACCAAAGGATTAAAAAAAAAAACACCAAAGGATTAAAAAAAAAAACACCAAAGGATTAAAAAAAAAAACACCAAAGGATTAAAAAAAAAAACACCAAAGGATTAAAAAAAAAAACACCAAAGGATTAAAAAAAAAAACACCAAAGGATTAAAAAAAAAAACACCAAAGGATTAAAAAAAAAAACACCAAAGGATTAAAAAAAAACAAACCAACAAAGGCTACGTTTGTTCTAGTAAATAAAACAAACTGTGGACCATACCTTAGCCCTCAGAGGAACCAGCATGGTATGGCTAAACCCTCTTCCCCACAGATTCCTTGTCCATATTACCAGCTGAGAGCACCCCCTGCCTGGAGGATTCTCTAGTCTGGGGCACAGGCCAAGACTGTGCCAGGGAGAGTGCTAACACTTTAACACTAAGCATGATCATGATGCAGCCTCAAACCCCTGTTCTGGCCCTATTTATTTATTAGTAAACATGCAGTCAGAAACCCCTCTAGATGAAGAACAGTGGGTGAATTAATGAGGAGGTGTCACCTGTGCTTGCCCTGGACAGCCTTGGTGACATGCTTACACTGCTGAAGGCAAGATGCTGGGCTAGACAGACTTGTGACCTGATACAGTACTATCCTTATCCTTCCACCACTAATATTTTTCTTTTGAGTTAGGGTTGTTTCTGTATTGTTTATTTTGGCTTTCTCTCTGCTTAGTGACGGAGATCGTTGGTTCTGACCAGCGGATCGTTGGGATCGTGATTCAGATATTCTTCACCTTGGGAATTATGATCCTCCCTGGAATTGCATACTTGGTTCCCACCTGGCAGGGGATCCAGCTGGCCATTTCACTGCCCAACTTCCTCTTCCTGCTGTACTACTGGTAATGTTGCAGTCATTGCTCTTGTCATTATTGCTATTGCTATTCGAACACCTTGAGACTCCTGCTGTGGACAGAAGTCTCCAGTGTGCAAGATGTTAGGAAGAAGATATTTGCATATTGTTGATTTTGGCTTTATTAATTCTTTTTAGTGAATCGCAGGCTTTCCTTTTTCTGCCCAGGGTTTGCCTCTCTCATCAGCCACAGCTGGCCCTTCACAGAACCCTGCTCTGCTTACTGACTATGTAATTAGAGGTAAAGGTGGGGTTCTCTAATTACATACTCAGTTCAAGCCTGAGTTTGCCCTACAGGTCCTATAGGTTGGGCAATACAGCTAATGAGAAAGCAGAGCACTATACTGTGGTGAACGTCTGTCCCAGTGGAGTGCAGCCATCCTGTGGGCTGGATCCGAAGAAACTAATCCACATACCCTCTTCTTGCACATTGTTTCCTTAAACATTGCCTGTTGTGAACTTCTAAATTGTGAATCATCTTAACCCTAGGCTAGCAGAAACTGAAACAGCAGTCAGTAGTTCTGCTTTTTGTTCAGTTTATAAAATATGTATACATCTGAGTGTGTGTGTGTCTATCTTATAATGACACAGCTAGAAGCTTCCTGATCTGTCTGTACTTGGTACTACATGCGTTTAGTGTCAACTTTCATTGTTCCTTGCTCTTCTAGAGTCCTCTTGTTTGCTTGTTGGTTATCATATATTTGACATCTATTGTGCAAATACAATAGTTAGATTTATTTTTCAGCTTTGTGGAGTATTGATATAGTCTTTTTCCTTCTTTCTTGCCTACAAGGGTCAGATATTTTACAGGAGACTGGCTGGAAAAGCAGTCCACAAAAGAGTTCCTGTATCCCAAAGACTGAAGAATCAGTGTGTTGTGTATTAACACAGGCAAAAGGCAAAGCACTTCAGTTTGCTTACGATGTTAAAGGGCAACCCCCCCCTATTTATGACTTCTGTGTTCTTACAGGGTTGTTCCTGAATCTCCACGTTGGCTCCTGACACGCAAAAAGGGAGAGAAGGCATTAAAAATCATGCACAACATTGCAAAACACAACGGGAAATACCTCTCACCGCATTATTCAGAGGTACTGTCATCTGCTTGAGCTAGTGTTTTTTTCTAAACTTTCTTAATCTTTTGAAGGTTTAATTGTGTTAAAATGCATTCTTTTTATGTGATGGGCAACAGTCTTGAAGTGTCACACCAGAACAAGATTCTCAGTCCCATATCTACTTTGTTAATTGCAAGAGGGTAAAAGTGAACTGGCTGGAAAGACATGGGCTGAAAAAAGAAGTTTGCAAAACAATGAATCAGGTCTTTAATTTGCCACACTCCTACTTTAAAAACTTGTGGGAAGTTTTTAGATCAGAAACTAGCCTGAGGGCCAATAGTACTTCAGAGCAGCTGCCATTTTAGCTGACAGAGTGAGTGGAGAGAGCAGGATCCACTTCGCTGGCTCCTTTGCTAGAACTTCCTTTTACTACTCAAAGAGAAGATTATGTAGAAAGTTGAAATTTAAGTATAAATTTGCTTCCATCCCAATAGGGGGAAAATATGCCCCAAAGTTCAAAATAGGAGAAGCATGGTCTGAGATCACTATTTACAAATAGGACAATATTTGTTAGAATTACCGTCCTTTGACAAGTGGTCTTGATGGAACTGAAAGGACTGATGCATTTCAAATGACACTGTCGTGTCACTGCAGCATTTGCCTTGTTCTGTGCTGGGTAGCATTGCCTGGTTCTCAGACTGTGTTTACTCTGGCATTGGCCCTATGCTTCAGTGATGACAACAGATGTGGACAAGGTTCCTGTTCTGTAACAAACCAGGTCTGGAGCCTAAATGCTACCTATAGTAATGTTAGAAATCATTATTTGAACTAAGGAAAACACCTTCAAATAGTTAGCACACAGCAGCCCAGAGGTGGCATACCAAACACACTATGAGTATTTCAGAAGAAATAGTGATTTTCTTATTGAAAAGAAATGACTTACATAAAATGTCCATCTGTCAGTACACAGTGGTATCCTTTATGGCTTACATACATGCATATGCAAATACATTCATTTTTATACACATACAAAATTATTATGTGGGACTTTTAAATAAATTTTCACTGAGGCTAAAGGCAAAGGCTTTGGGATGGCAGTATTTGGAGGAGACTGATGTGTTCCATCCTGTCAGGAAGGGATGTGTGTGCTTTGTAACAGGTAGTTGGCAACCTGGGTTCCCACAGCTTAGTATCTTACCTAGGTCTTTCTCACTGCTCTCCTTAAGCAAGAGAGAACCTGAGAATTTAGCCCAGCTTATCAAAAAAAAGTGGGGTTGCTTCACTGAAATCCTAGAGTATAATTCTGGATGAAACCCAAGCAGTAATTATTGGCACTCTTCTGAAACACCCGATAGATGTTCCCAAATGCATAGGATTTTATTTACCTGGTGAGAAACGGGCTTCATAAATCATCCAGGCAGCCTAAGCAGCTCTGCTTATTCAGGACCATTCCTGCCACAGATACAGACCTTGCAGGAAGTGCACACAGAAAGAGGTACGTGGCAACAGAAGAAGTATAGAAATGGCCAGTTGATTTATACCAATCTTTCCACTTCATTAAGTGTATGTTAATGACAATTAATGACAGTTGTGACAAGTTAAAGTTCACACAACAGGTTCCACAGAGAAGTGGCTCCTAACCTATACTATGCTTCTTAGGATATATATATATATATATATATATATATATATGACTTGGGACTAATGATTTTGTAAAGTCAAAACTAGACCTATCATCAGAGGTGACTATGCTGAAATATACATTTCCACAGCCAGCTGCTTTATTCATAAGCAACTTGTTCAAGTGCCATAACGTTGCTATAATGGCGTTTCTATGAATGTTATGTTGCTCAGGAGAGCACACAAAGGTCAATGATGGGGAGAGGGGTTTCTCAGAGGAAAAAGTTATATTTAACTTCCTTGGCCAAGAAATGGGATATACCAGATGAGGCTGTTGAACATTAGTGAAGCAACATGACAGAAGGAGTTTGATGAACAGTAACGAGCTAGGTGCGCAATTAGTGAACCATTTTTCTGATGGAAGCCAAGGCATCTCTGTAATACCAGCTAAGGTTAGGAAATCTCCCTCAGCTGTCCCACAACGCAGAATGAGCTTTTCTAGTCACGTTGGAGTAGCAACCGGAGTCTTGTGCAACTGGAGGACTGCAGACTGAAACTGGTGGGAGAGAAACAAACTGAAAAGAGTGACTAAGGCAAGAGAAAAGGGTAAATCCATTTATTGTCCTTGGCTGGGGCATATACACCAGTGAGATTCCCCCATCTTGGTCAGCATTACCCAGTGCCTAGTGTGGCCCAAGGCACGTAGTGGGAAGGTTGTGCTGCTGCAGCTCCCCCTCCACGTTCAGCCCTGTATTCCTACACCCACCTCCCCTCTCTAAATATCAGCATCTTCAAAGTGTCACAACAGAATGGAGATGTGTGCCTTTCCCTTCTTTCTTTTTAAGTTATATTTTATTTTTTTTCAGAAGTGTCCCTGCTCATGACCCTAAGCCACTCACAGCTGCAGCAGATTAACCTCTACACATACAGATTTGTGCTGGATCTGTTCCTGGGACCTTTTTAATACACAATGTCTGTCATCCTTGGTGCTGTGCCCAGAGGAGAGAGAGCATCTCCAGGAAGCACATTAGTTGTGGATCAAGTATATTTCTCACATTAATTCATGTCAGAATTCTCTTTCACAAAGCGGCTCCAGAATTTCAGGCAAAGTGCATCAGGTGTGGAGGGACAGGTTGAAGAGAGGCATTATCCATCAATGCATTTTGGCTAAGATTTTTCCAATATGTCTGTAACAATTTCATCGGCCAAGTCCCTTACATGGCTCTGGATGTAGCAGCCTTGCATTTTTATTGGCATGCAGAAACCACAGATGACCTTTGTATGAAAACAGATAAACATTTGCTGCTTTTGCTCTGTTAGTTGCAACACTGGTACAGTTCAGCTCTGTCCAGACCTCATTAAATTAATTGTAAAATGTAAACTGTTTTTTTTCCAGTTGCTTGTAATTATCCTAGCATGGGTTTTTTTTCCAAGTTAATTTTTTCATTCTTGGTCTCTGTCCAAAAGCAGAATGGACTACATCTTAACTCAGCTGAGTTAAGAGCTGCTTCTTGAGAGGGCTGTGGACCAAAACCCCCTCTCTCTTTATATATATTTCTACTATATAGACATATGTGAACATATATATTTCTATTATATATGAACTTACATACATACGTATTATAGACACGCATGAATGTACTGACCTGTGCAGAACTAAGCATGTGCAGAATTATATGCCTATGTTATGAGAAATCTTTGAGAATTATTGCACAGGAACTGGTATGTGATTTGGTGGGACATAAAAATGCCAGGGAAGTTTGTTATAAAACTTCCTCCAGAGTTTTCAGATAGTGCATCTTTGGAAACATGGGCTTTGTCATTGAATTCCTGACTGCACTGATGTGAATAGCAAAGCTCTCCTTGACTTCAAAGAACAAAAGGAGGGCTTTTTTCCCTACAAAGAGATGACTTTTCACAGTGATGTTTTTTTCATCCATAAAAAAAAATGCTTAGTCATGCTTGAGGTTATTATGACTTTATTAAGACATAAAAATATATGGTAGCAGCCATGATGAATTTATCTTTAGTCCTTTGGAAAACTAAAACCTTATTTGCACAAAGTCACAACTGATGGCTGGCAGCCTGCTGTTATAAACACAGTCATGGCAGCTTTATAACCATAATATGAGAGAGTCCAAGAGCAGGGCAGAAACCCAGCAACACCCGCCTGCCCCACAAAGGGCTCTGGCATGCAGCAGAAGTGGCAGCGCTTTGAAGAAAATTTCTGGCTCTAGTTACAGAAGAAAAGCAAGAGGGAGTAGAAAGGAAGTTCAAACAAATGTGGGGTTTCTCTGTCCACTTACAAAGTTTTGTGTCACTCACTTATGAAAAAGTCACGAGTAAACACATCCAGCCAAATCTCACTGAAAAACATCTGTGCTACCTTATGCTATAAAAAACAAATACAGGGCAAACGCTTTGGGCATAGCCCTGGCTGGGCAGACAGGACCCTCTAGCAATGCCTTTGGCTTTACCCATCATGGATCTGAATGTTCCTTCCTGCTTCTCCATCCTCCCATGCTTGTCTCCCCACCAGCTGGGATCAATCAGTTCCTTGGGTTCCTGCACTCACGTGGGCAGCGGGTGCTGTAGTCAAGAGAGGGATTTACTCCTCTCTTTGCTCTCTTAGGCCTGCTCTCAGAAGGGGGGCAATAACCCAGAGTCAAAGCAGCCAGACTGATTGAAATCCTCCTAAAAAGGGTGCAGCATGTTTGACCCCATGTTTCCCATAGCTGCTTTGAGAGCTGATGGCAATCCCAGCTGCTGCTGCCGCCAGTTCTTGGGCAGTCTCATGGTTTGTCCCTGCCTAAAACCACCTCTGCCTTCTCCTTGTCATCTTCCTCAACTGCCAAATGAACATACGAACAAAAGGGCTGCCACCTGGCTTGGGCATCACCATTAAAAACTGCTGGCCACGTTTAAAAACAGCTTCCATCAATGTGCCTAATCTTCCTTTTTGGCCCTGCTAATATTCTGGCTCCACAATATCCTATGGCAATGAACTCCAATGTGTAAACACAGGCTGTATGAAATCCTGCCCTTTTCTGTTATTGTTAAACCTTTTAACTAATGATTTAATTGAGTGCCTTATTGTGACTGTATTGGAGGAAGCTGTGAACAGAATTGCCATATTTTGTAAGCAGTGTGAGGACCATTAATTCATACTTTGCAGGATTTATTTTCTTCCAGGTTAAAAGCAATGTTCAGCACAGTGCTTGTGTATTTTAAGACCCTCTGAATTTCACCAGTTGAATGTTTTGTAGCTCCCAAACACCTTCACAGATCTCCTCTTTTCTTCCTGCTGCCCAGCTGTGCCACCAGCTGTCCTTTCCAACATAAACCATTCTATGATTCCCTAGCCTATTGCTTGCTGCTCACCTCCTCTCTCCCTGCTTCCCACAGCCCATCACTTTGCCCTTCTTGCCACAGTCTCCTCCTCTCTGTCACCTCTGGCAGAAGGCAACTCTGCTCTCAGTGACCTTGATATGACAACAACTGCTTATTGCATTCCAAGAAATTCCAGGTCAACCTCTCTCATTTAACAGTGAGGAAATCATTTTTCCACTCTCAAGTCAAGACTGGGGATTTTTTTTCCTGATTTTTGCACAATCATCACAAAGGAAATCCCACAGCTGTGTCCGGTTATAAGCTATTTCCCATATCTGCACACTGCTCTGTGGTACTAAAAGCAGCAAGCTGGCTCATCAGCGCCTTTGCTCACTGGATGGGAATATTGATGAGCACCATGTTTACACAGAAACTCTGCCCCAGCACCTGCCTGACCCCCGACAGCTGACTCTACTGCTTACTTTTTTCCTCAGATCACTATTAGCAATGAGGAGGTCAGCAACCCCTCCTTTCTTGACCTGGTGAGGACTCCGCAGATGAGGAGGAACACGCTCATCCTGATGTACGCCTGGTGAGTGCCCATGTCAGTCCAGCTTGTTACCAGGGCAGGGGATTTTGAAGAAAAAATCCCTTATGACTTTTAGGGTCTTTCCAGCTGCTTGTAGTCATCTGTTTGCCTCTCAGCCTTTTTTTCCCTTTCCTATTTAGGTTCACAAGTGCCCTGGTCTACCAAGGGCTTATCATGCGCCTCGGAATTGTTGCAGGAAACCTCTACCTAGAATTCTTCATCTCAGGAGCTGTGGAGCTGCCTGCTGCTCTCCTAATTTTAGTGACAATTGATCGCATTGGCCGGCGCCTTCCCTTTGGAATAAGCAACATTGTGGCAGGAATTGCATGCCTCATTACTGCCTTCTTGCCGGAAGGTAATTATCTTCCCAATGCCAGGCTCTTTAGGTCAAGGACAACTCTCTCTGACACTGCTTAAGCAAGGACAGCAGACCACACAAAACTGTAGATAAAAGTAAAAAGTGTCTGGTGATGCAAGCAGCACCACAGCCAAGGAACAACGTGCCTTGTTTGCTTATAGATTGCCCTGGGACATCTAATGGTTGTATCTTTGATGGGTGGTGAACAAGAGATGGGCACAGTCTTAGAAAAAATGTGTATAAAGGCCTGGTACCATTTTTGAAGGCAAGTGCAAGGGAAGAGTATACAAACATAAAGGGAAAATACATTCCCTGACTTGGAAGACATTCAATGATGTAAGAAATCAGTTATTTAGTTGGGGCACCTTCTCATTTACAAATAAAAGGTTGAAAACCACAACACGATGTAGGGGCTGTGGCAGACAACATAGAGATTGTTGCCCTGCCCTCACCCTCCCAGGGGTTTGGACAATCTTAAGGGGTTGGGGGAAAGGTATGGCTTTTGATTAAGTCATTCTTATCTGGTTTCAAGGACAACTAAAAGGTCTGATATTGCACACAGGCTTCCCAGCACTCCTATCTTTTCTTTAAATTGTTTTCCCTTCCGTGTATTTTTTTTTTTATCCCCAGGAAAACATTTGGAGGTCCTCTGAAGTGAATGTTACCACATCAGCATGCTTTGCCTTAGCATAGCTGAGGACCAGCAGCTGAACAGGCATTAGAGAAGCTTATTCCTCCCCAGGGTTGTTCCTCTTGAAGTAAGGCACGGTCCTGGCCAGACTTAGAGGTTTTAGTTCCCTAAGTTATATCGTGGGCCAATTGTTTTCTTAGAGAAAAGCCATGAGAAGGGACTTAAAGAGTATGATGTGCCCATGAAAACAGGCAGGTTTGTGGTGAGTGCAAAATGAAATCCTTCAAAGAGGTGTGTTGGTTCACCTCCATCTCAGTTAAGCTCCCTTTAATGGGATTCCTCCAAAAGTATTTAGAATTAATACTGTATGCTTGAGGAGCTTCACTGTTTTAATAGAAGCAGAAATAACAGGAGAGGGAAATGGAGAGGGAAGATCAACAGTCTGTTCCCGGTGCATGCACTGGTGGCTGTGTGACTTGTTTGTATTCATCAGTTTGACCACAGAAGCCCATGAAGACTAACTCTGCTGTCCCGGCAGATTTTCCCCAGGTCCCCACTGCTGCGTGCCTCTCAGAATAGCCACCACGTGTCGAGCAGATGCCAGCTGCCCTGTGCTCCTGTGGCAGCTACCCCAATGCAGGGCACGGCAATTCAGACACAGAGGGCCCGGTCATCACGTTGTCTGCTGACTTTACCAGCATCTTTCTCCATCTGTTAAAAAAGTACAAAGGACCTACTGGGAGAGCAGGGACTGGGGACTGTTGATGGCCTGGAGCTAGGGCTGTTGCAGGAGGAGGAAACAAAGAGCGGCACTGAGCAATTACTCCTGCAGGACACCTGCCTTTAGCACCTTCATGTATTTTGAGCCACACCATATGCTGACCACAATACAGCAGGTCTGGGGTTAGAGAAGGAGCATCATGTAGGGCTGGTATGACTCGAGCAAGGGGAGAAAGCGGTGGCCTGGGGCTACCAGGGTGCTGCCACCGGCCTGCTCTCAGTAGTGGTGAAGTGCTGAGGGAGCGTTGCCTAGGCAAGGAGAGGACAGCCTAGGGATTATATACTCGCAGATGGGACACCTGAGGTGTGAGTCAAGAAGGACTCAATTTTTGTTTATACAGATGGGAATAGCTGCAGAGGCAGCTTGTGAGCACTCATTCACGCTGGGGTACTCACACAGTTCGAGTCCCCTGGCAGAGGGAGGAGGCGTACAGATGTCACCCTCACCTCAGGGGTCTGATGGACTGAAGGGGTGCCAGGGAGGCAACGTGGATTTGTTTTGTTCTTTCCAGCCTTTGCTTTTCTTACAAGTGTTTGAAAACAGAACTTTTCAGGGCAAAGGCAGCGTCTCGCAACATGGGATGAAATTTGATGGCGGTTTGTTTGGTTGTTTTGGAAGGGAAATAACTCCAAGCATCTCATTTTTTGGTTCAGAGCAAGCTGAAATGTTTTCTTGTTCTTCCTATTGAAGTTTTGGGAAAACACAATCACTGCCAGAGTCCTCTCCAGTGGCAGAGCTCCCCTTCGTGCCAGGTTCAGGCTTATTTTTTCACTCATCTCCCCATCTGCATGGTCACAGTACAGGCGACTGTCCTCTCCCAAGAGCATTGCAGAAGTGTTTATTGCATTCCTTGTGATGCTCCTCCAGAGGCCACTGGCCCTCCAGAGAGGGCAGTCGGAGTGCTGAGGGGTCGCACACTGCGAGACGGGATGGCTCTGCTCTGCGGTGCGGATGTGACCATCACACCCCCTGCCAATGCCTAAGGGCTCCTTGCTGATGTGTACAGGGCAGTGGCTGGACACCAGGGCTCGAGCAGAGCTGGGAGAGCTGGGCAGAGCCACCGGGGCAGCCTAAGGCCCCTGAGCCATTTGGGCCAGGTACAAAGACAAGCACCAAGGAAGGGAAGGGGGAGGTTGGCCAGGAGTAGCGTTATTAGGAGCGTGTCTAATGTGCAACGGCTAGACAAATTATGAAGCGTAGTTGGCCTATTCTAGGGAAAATTATTTTACTGTTGCTGCAGATGCATCTTTAAAGGCAGCTTCTTTGTGGTCAGAAGGCTTTGGGAGGTGACTCAGTGGTGTTTCTTACAGCATAACATCCCTATATAAACAAATGCTCCTTTCAAGAGCACAATTTGGATGTGGTCCTGGAAATTGTAACATTCATTCCCCCACCCGTGCTGTTATGCCCCATAAGAATCTTGAATCAATTGATTGGAAGGGATTTCTGATTCTTGAAAGCCGCCTCCCACAACACTGGAAAGCAATAAATGCCTGTATAGATTGATATCTACAGCAGTGGCCTTTCAATCTGATTTGTACTGATCCAGTGTTTCTGTGACGTAGCTTCTGCTGACAGCGCCTGGGGCTCTCAGAAATGCTCTGCTGGCACAGCAAAGCACGCTTCACCTGGGTTTCTTCTTGAATGAACAGATATCCCATGGCTCAAAACGACAGTTGCCACGCTGGGAAGACTGGCCATTACGATGGCTTTTGAAATCGTCTATCTTGTGAACAGTGAACTGTACCCTACAACGCTGAGGTACGTCAAAAGCTCAAAAGCTCCCAGGAATCTTTCAACTTTTCCCTCTGCGTTTCCCTATTCTCTGTTTCACCACTTTTTAGTAAAACTTGGTTTTCTCCAGTGTTTTCTAACTGAATAGCCACTGCTCAAGGTGGATGGCATATTCCGATGAGGTAATTCTGGAGCTAAGTCTACATTCTGCTCCTTACACTGCTGGTTCATTTGTTTAGTAGCACCTCTCAAATATCTGGCACTATTTTTCTTTTGCAGAAACTTTGGTGTTTCCCTGTGCTCAAGTTTGTGTGACCTCGGTGGGATCATAGCCCCATTCCTGCTTTACCGATTAGCATCCATTTGGTTGGAGCTACCTCTAATTATTTTCAGTAAGATTTGATTTAAAATGTACTTTCGTTTTAAACATCCTCCTCCTAACAGAACTTTTCTTTTGGAGCAAAAGTGTAGTGTGTGGCCTCATCTCCCCCTTAAACCAGCCCCTCTCAACCTTCATGCCTAGAGCAAGAAGCTGGATGGCAAATGGATGAAATGTGAGTGATTTCACGGCACGCTGGAAGAGCTCAGGTCTGCTTGGGTGACTTGGCTGAAGGAACATGAAAGAAACTATGTGAGGTGCTTTAAGACTGAGAAACCTTGCATCTAAGTTCCGTAATTACAAAGAAATAAGGTTAATCTCCCGACAGTTGAGGGTAATAGCCTTTAAAAAAATATTTGGTTTGGGTTTTTTGGTATAAACAATTATGACTATGGATGTTGTATTAACCATAATGACTTATTCCTGTCAAACTCTTTTCTGCAGTTGCATTTTGGAAAAAAATGAGCCCTGTGTATTAATTCTGTGGGGGGAAAAAAGTTGGTTATTTCTAACAAGAAAGCGGTAGTCTGGCTAAACCAGAATTTCAGGAGATACATGTGACTGGGAAAAAAGCAAAAGGGATAGGATAGAATAAGAGGGGAAACTGCTGCTAATTAAAATTTTAGCTTGAAAACAAAACTGGAAAGACAAGAGGTATTTAAAAAAAATGACCATTATTCCAAGAATAGGTGTATATAGTGTTACTGTTCACATCATCTAATTCTGAAATTCTGCTGCTGCAGAATTCAGTAAACAGCTACAGAATCAGAGAGGAACAGAGAGGACTGTGCAACAGTCAGGGATTTTACTTTTTGCTCCAGCCTTTCTATTTTTGACTTATTACATTATTTGAATTATATCTGTGCAGGAAATTATTCCAAAATAACCATTCTTGATGAACTATTTCAGATTGGCTTTCTATCTGAATGCTCTTTCCCAAGGATGAATTTTCATTCAGAATCGCATAACCTACTTTGGCCATGGATACACAAAGAGAGTATTTCAGGAAAATCTCAATGGTCTCAAGAAACACAGATGCATCTACGTGATAGAGCCCCTTGAACAAAGGCAGATTTGTCTTATATGTGAGAAATACTATCCTGGCTCCAGTGCAGTTTGTATGCACTTATCTCAGGTTTTTGACCTCCAAGAGCTCCCTTTTGGGGCAATTTGGCCTGCAAATCAACCCCTAGCCCTCAAGTATTTTTTGCAATAAGTTAAATTAATGTAGCGTAAAGGTGTTTGATAAGAATAGGCAATCAGAAATAGCTGTTGCACTTTAAAAATCTCACTTTAATCTTAATCTGAATAAACTTTCCTCAGTGGATAAACCCCCAAAATATGAAAAGTAACAATTTTCTTATTGCTTTTGTATTTCTTCAATGTCCATTGTAGGTATTCTCGCAGTTGTCTGCGGGCTCCTAGTATTGCTTTTACCAGAGACAAAGGGGATCTCCTTACCAGAGACAGTGGAGGATGTGGAGCAGCTTTCAAGGTATGATATGTATTTTCTTACGTTTACTTGGATGAGGTTTCCTGAGGGTGTTCTCCAACCTTGTCAGCTGTCATAAATTATTGATGTTTTTCAAGTGT
>VUYV01000827.1:82315-115396 GCA_008711295.1 Anarhynchus alexandrinus | reverse complement strand
TCGAACACCCTCGTATGCTGCCAATATCTTTTTTTTGGGGGGGTATAGTGGGATTCGGATCCTCTGTATCCCCGACTCCAGAAAAACAGGGGTCAACCTCGAGTCTCCCCTGGTGCTTTCTGCACCAATCTAAACATCCCCTGGCAGAACTTGAGGGTCGCCTTCCTCTAGTCCCATCCCCTGTTACCTGGGTGAAGAAAACTGACCCCTCCTCGAAGTTAGCTAATATGAAAAGAAAAGGGTGGAGCGACCGTCACTCACCATGGTCAATTCCTGCACATGTCTTTGGCAGAATCTTGAATACATAGCATTGTCTCAGTGTCCTTGGATATGTTTCCGAATCTCTGGCTGGGTGATGAGGACAGGCATGTGCCATAATTCGGTACTTTCCTTTTATGGGCCTGCGGCTGCAGGAGGGAGAAAAACCAACAATGGAGCAGACACCTGCAAGCACCACAAGCAACCCTTGCCCAGCCCTCTGCCACACTCTTGAACCCTTAACTTTGTGTCCGTGTCCTTGCAGAAGGTACAAAACCTCTGCCTCCGTGGATAAAGACAGGAGCGTGCCATCGTCTGGTCCTTTCCCTGTCTGGACCTGTGCCTGGACAAGGCACCATAATATCAACAAACAAAGGGAGCATCCACCATCACTCACCATGGACAATTCTTGCCCATGTCTTTGCCAGACTCTTGAATGCTTAACTTTGTCTCACTGTCCTTGGAGATCTTTCTGAACATCTGGCTGCGTGGCTTAGGACAGGGATGTGCCATAATTCGGTACTGTCCTTTTCTGGGCGTGCGGCTGCAGGAGGGAGAAAAACCAACAATGGAGCAGACACCTTATATCCCCAAAAGAAACCCTTGCCCAGGCCTCTGCCACACTCTTGAACCCTTAGCTTTGTGTTCGTGTCCTTGCAGAAGTTACAAAACCTCTGCCTCCATGGCTAAAGACAGGAGCGTTCCATCATCTGGTCCTTTCCCTGGCTGCACCTGTGCCTGGAAAAGGCACCATACTATCAAAAAACAAAGGGAGCATCCACCATCACTCACCATGGACATCCCCTGCCCNAATCCTTAACTTTGTGTCTGTGTCCGTGGAGAAAGTAGAAAGTCTCTGGCTCTCTGGCTGAATATGGAATGTGACATTATTTGGTCCTGTCCCTTTCACAGCCTCCAGCTCTGGAAGACAAAGGAGGAGCAGCCGCCAACTCTCCCTCCACCGACAACCCCTGCTGCCCTGCCCCGGCCCAGCAGCTGGGCTCCCCTGCCCGCCCTCCTGCTCTGCCTCTGGCCTCAGCCCTGCCTCCCCAGCCTCATCGGCCCCTGTCTTGGCCAGCTCACCTCCCAGACCTTCTAGTTCCGTGTTCACCAGTCCCCTATGACATGGCAACCTCCAACATTCTGCTCCTCTAGGCAGGACCACCTCATCACTGGGGGGAGAACGCTCTGATGGAAGGTCGGCTCTTGGCTGCCTCGGACTATTTCCTCTTGGCCTGTCACCTGTTCCTTTGGAGAAGAGACCGACCCCTCTTGCTACACCATCCCTTCAGGGAGCTATAGAGAGCGAGAGGGTCTCTTCTCAGCGTCTTTTTCTTCAGTGTGAACAACCACAGTTCTGTCAGCTGCTCCACATGTGACTTGTGCTTCAGACCCCTCACCAGCTTTGATGCCATTCTCTGGACACACTCCAGAACCTCAGTGTCCTTTTGTCCTGAGGGGCCCAAATCTGAACACAGTATTCGAGGTGGGGCCTCACCAGTGCCGAGTATAAAGGGATGGTCACTGCCCCAGTCCTGCTGGCCACACTGTTCCTGATGCAAATGTACTGTCTAAACACTGGGAAGCTATTCAGGTGTTTAACATACTGACCTAGTGCCACTTCAGCTGTCTTAAAACCCAGTGTCCTACAGATATACGTGAAATTGGCATGTAGGACACACCTGGGGAAATTGTGTGCCTCTTTAGATCAGTGTCGTGGTTTAACCCCAGACAACAGGAAGGACCACGCAGCTGCTCGTTCTTTTCTCTGTCTTCCCCGAGAAAGGCAGGAAGAAGAGAGAAAAACGGAGGAGAAAGGGAAAGGGGAAAAAAAATCATGGGTTGAGATAAAGACAGTTTAATAGAACAATAACAGAAAAGGAAAAATAACAATAATAAGTATAATAATAATAATAATGGTAAAAGTATATACAAGGCACGAGTTATTCTCACTACCTGGTAAATTGGTGCTTTGGCACTGTCCTGAGCAGTGATTGAGAGTAGCCCCCTCTGCCCGGCTACCCCCATTTATATACTGAGCATGACATTTATGGTATGGAGTTTTCCATTGGCCATTCCTTCGTTCTATCTGTGGGAAGCTAAAAAAAATGTCCTTGAAAAATATAAACATCTCCTGGCAACAACTGAAACAATATGCATTATGGGCACTCCTTTCATACCAAACCTGAAATACAGCAACCATTAAAAAAAATATATGAATTATATCCCAGCAGAAACCAAGACAATCATCCAGGAGGGATACATGAAGGCATCTCACATTGCACTAAATGTTTATGTTAATCCTAGTTGTAATGCTTAGAAGTCCACTGTCTCTGTGCATGGACAGTTAGCTCACACACAGGGTTCAGGTGTCCGGACATCGGCTCCGCAGTGCCACTGCAGCTGCTGCGAGGAGCCTCACCTGGCCCGACACCGCTACACCATAACAGGGCTGGTCTTAACATGGTGGTTGTAGAAAGTATTACGGTAGGATGAAACACAGAAAAAGAAACATGAGAGAATGTGTTATCTGTCTTGCTCCTCTTAAGTAACTTTGCCAAGTGTCCTGGATTGTACTCTGTAGGGACACACTGGCCCCACCTTGAATTTCACCATGTCGTTCAGAGATGCTGATGCCTAAATAAAGATCCATCAAAAAAGAAAATTCTTCCCTGGCAAAGAAGAATATACGGTTTCACTACCTTTATAAATCTAGAATTATACATAACACTATAGCTCTACTTCTTGGACTTTTTCTTCTTTCCAAAAATGCAGTAAGAATTTGCTGTCATTATTTTATTTTCTGGTTTCTTGTCTAAGTTCCATTAATGTGGGACTCATTGTTTCATTTCTGTGTTGCTGGTTTGCATCTGAAAGTGATTCTGCATTTTCAAGCTAGGTTTTTCCAAACACGATAGGGCTGAATCAGGGTTTATATCTGTGACTATCTCCAAGTTTCTTTATCTGTCTGAGGCAGCAGGTTTCTTATCTGACAGCCTTATAATTATAGAAGTAGCTGCATATTAATGATTCAGTGCTTACATAAACAACTGGCCTTGGAGAAATCTAATGAACTAACTTGCAGGATTTGATTTTGCCTAATTAAATGTAAATAATGTTTAATGTTGTATGTGACAGGATTTCTCTGGAAACTTATGGAGTTTTTTATGTAACCAAAGTGCTATTATGAATGCAGAGTGAGGGCCATACTGAACATCATGAAATTGCACGTCATGTTTTGTTTTCAGTAGTTATCTGTCTATCTCTTCAAGTAGAAAACAGAATATTTAATCTCTAGTGCAGCCTATGATGCTATGTATTAAGAGATGCTTGCACTGTGCATAACCACAGGCTAACCTCTGAACAGCTGCTTCTCTTTCTCTCAAAGCTCACAAACTATGAGCCTGAACAAAATTTTTCAATCAAGCAGAATCACTTTGGTATCAACCAAAATGCTTTCTTCAATGTTAATCTTTTTTCTTCCTTTCTGTGGTGTTATGTATCAGCAATCTGAAGTGTATTTGTGCATTAGACATAGACCAGGTAGAGCTGGATCATCAGATGCTGGGTTTTAGTTTCATTGCAGAAGGACATTTTGTAAGTGAGATCCAGAGTAAAATGCAGCATAATTTTTTGCCACAAGTAGTGGTAGGCTGGTTTACCTGAGCTGATTAATCCACTTATGGTATTTACAATGTGTGTATTTACATGTATGTGTATACATGTATACTAATGTACATGCTTCAAATACTTCTAAATAAGGATTTAAAACTTTGCCAAAAATATGCTGTTTCACCTGAAATGGAAAAGGTTTTGTAACATTGTACTTTTTTTTTTTTTGTAACATTTTTTACATGTGTTCATGAACCTGTTTGCGATATAAGTGAGAATCCCAGAAGGATGGACCTAGTCATCTTTGGGGAAAGAGTACAACAGCTATTTTTATTCCATCCTGTACTTCTTCATGTGGTGTCTGTGCAATTCAGGTAACTAAATCATGACAGTCCTGCCAGACTGTCTAGGAATACGCACATCTCAATTTCTTTGTTTCTATATGTACTTCTTAAAGGCAGAAAGGGGTTAAGATTTTTGTCTGGGATCAAAGCCCTGGAGAAGGCTAGTCTTCATTCAGCTGCCTGAATGAGCTATCAATAATTGAATAAGGCCATTACCTGAGGAAGACACCTTGAATAAGGTAATGGGAAACGGCATCCAATGGACATTATCTTTTATCAATGAAGTGTCTCCTTCCTTCCCTTTCCACTCCACAGGAATCTTGAAAGGAAACCATGTGAAGATACTACATGGGAGAACAGGTGTAGTCACCCAGAAAAGAAAAAGGTAAGATGTGTACTGTGTCTCTCCTGCTTTTATGGGATGCAAATACATTTGTCCTAAGTTTTTGTCCTGTCTATCTATAGAATTTTTAAATCCTGATAAACAGATTATGGTTTTGAATATATTATTCCACAACTGTAAAGTTGTCAGTATTTGTCTTACAAGGGTAAGTCATCATATAACTGTACTTGATGGCAGAGGATTAAACAAATGTGCTGTCATTCCATGGTTAAGCTTTAAGAGCTAAAATCAAGCAAAAAGTCACCAAGGCTTTCCTCTCATACAGAACCTAGACAAGGACAAGTTTTCAAAGTTACGTCAGGAATGTGCATAAATGTCACCGTTAAAAGAAAAATCTTTGCTATTTCAAAGCATGCTGCTTCTCAGCCAGGCCCAGTGAAGAACAGGTACTCTATACTTCGGTCCCATGTTCTGCCTTATGTTAGTGTGGCCCAAACAGACACTCTCAAATGTTTGGATTTTATTTGCAACACGCTTACAATTGAACCTGTTGGATTTTTATGGTTTTATGGTAGTGATATACATACATGAGATCAAAGCCAGGTTCAGTACATCTGTTGTTTGGCTGATATGTACTCCCAGTTGGATTTTTTCAGACATGTGTGTTGTGGTTAGGGAAGGTACTGCTGGCAATTTTTTTACCTTTCAGCTGTTGTGGCTGCTGTAACGTTTGCTGGTTTCTACTCTTTCCTTTTCCCCTTGTGTTCCTGAAGGCAAATCCAGGTCATTGTGCAATCAGTAGAAAAATTCTGACTAAATGATACTAATGACATGATATTAATGGGTTGTACTACTATGTGTTCTTTCACAAATGAAAACTGGTAAAAAATATGGGTTATGTTCATCTCTCATCATTGTTTTTCCATGGTATCTTTTTCTGTTATTGTTTTATTGGATATTTCTATCACTGTACTTTTGTTGTCCCCAGTTTTAGGAGCATTTTGACTCTGAGTAATTTTCCTTTTTATGCTATAGAATCAGATTTTTTAAAATTGTATCATTTGTACATCAATTTCTACATAGACTTCCAAAATGAGATAAAGAGATGAGATCTATTCTGACCTAGTTTTGGTGATTTGGCTTTATTTATTTTTGTGTTTTCCTCCTCATTCCCACTTGACTGCACTGAGTTTCCATTAACTTTCCATTCTAAGTGCAAGTGCTGATGAGTACATGAGTAAGATTGAGCTACAGATCCAATGATGTGGAAAGCTGAATTAGATTTTCAGTAACACCTCTAACACGCACATGTATATGCAGTAAGACACATTTACTTTGGCTGTGGGCACAAAGCAGGCAAAGCCACAAAGAACTGCAGTTCTGCCTTTTTCGCCCCCTTTTCTTTCTTTCTTTTTTTTTTTTTTAGGCACAGCAAAAAGTCTGGCTTTTACCAAATTGTGATCATGTGTCCTGTCCAGCTGAAAATTCATTTCAGTGGAAACAGGCTTTGTTTGCATTCATATTGCGTGTATAAATATCATTGTATAATTATGATCCAAGGACTTGTAAGTGACACTTGAGACAGGGCAAACACTGGAGGGAGATGAGTTGGTTAGAACCTGTCAAAGTATTGCAATGAGAATTAACAACTAGGTCTAGATACTCTTAGTTTTCAAGGTGCTATTTGCTGTATTGCACTTCAAAAATGTGTGTAAGTAAGTGTAAAAATATACTTTGCTTTCAAAAGCAAAGGTATTTTAAAAAAACTGATTTTTATGTGCTTTATAGTATTTCTAGCACACACTATAACATTTTTGTCTTTCTTACCAGCCATTTTCAGAGACTAAATTTCAATCAAACCTTCCATGTTTTAGTGCTAGAGTCACAAGAAGTTGCTGCAATTTTAAATTCTACAAACATAAACAAAACCCACAGCACAATGGGCATGAATGTCTTCTGTTTGTTGGGAATCCCTAAATACTCTACAAGGGACTTCTGACATAAAATAGGTGTTTCATGTGAGTCCACGTATTCAGACGTACAGCAGAATAATACTCAGACACTGCAAGTCATTTTAAATCAGCTTAGACCTTCCTCAAAACCTTTAAATAGAAATGAAATTGAACATGCATGCAAGGCACCTTGCTTTGCCCTACAGCAACCGTAGTCACTGGTCTGCTTCTTGCCATTTGTTCGCCATTTAACCAGATAACCGCATCTCTGGTGAACATATATGTAAGACCCCTGGAATAAGTAGCTGGTTCAATATGAGACATTTAACTCAACACCCCAGACAAGGAGGCTTTAATCAGCCACTTCCCATTGTAACAGTTTATGGCTGAAATTTGGATCGGGATCAGGATTTGATGTTGGCCTCTAATAAATACTGGTGAGGTTCGGTTTAAATTAACAAAATGAGACTGAAAAGATAAATTTGGAGAAAGTTATTTGGAAAAGTAATTATTTATTTATGGTGTGCAGTGCTTTCATATTCTTAATTTCTTTTGTTCTTTGGGTAAAACTTTGTAGCCTGTACACCATAATGAACTGGATCCCAAAGTCAAAGCAATCTGTATAAATCCAGTCATGTTACTTGCTCCAGGAAAGTTACCCCAGATTTACACCCGTGTTGATAAGATCAGAGGCTGGCCAATTAAGCTTAAGCTAATTGATAAAAATAACTTTGCTGCAGTTTTTTACTGATTGATTGAGTGGTTAACACGTTTTCATTGTGCTGATATTGCCTGCCTTCACTTTGCAATGCATATCTATTCAGAGTGGAAATGGTTAAATATGAAGAAGCCAGGTTATTACACATTTCAATTCCAGAGTCAAATATAAAAATTTCTATTATAGGGACAATTAATTACATCTCAAAATGGCAAATGTGCATCCTTGTCAGGTAGAGTGTACTCTGATGGCCTTTCCTCAAACACTGAATGTGGAGATTTGATCTCTTCTAATGGTGCTGAGAAAAGGGTAATTACGCTATGGTCAAAGCTAATTTGCTTTCTGCCAGATGAACTGTTGTATTTTATTGTACGCTGACATTTTAAAGTAATTACGGCACTGTTGACCTTAGACAATTCCAGTTGTATCGCTGTCTACAGCTGCAGCGTTCTACCTTTGGCTGGCAGACAGCGGCTGTAACGAGGTAATGACACGGACAAAGAGCACCATATGGGGCTCCTTTGAGATACACAAAGCCCAGTGAAAGGAAACAAGAAAATTTTAACATCATCATTACAGTCACACATTTTTACAGCCATAAAAGATCCCATCCCCCCCGTACACAAAATGCCCTAAATAGTTTACTTGCTTATATACTGTATATTTGTGTGCTTTCCTTCTGTAAATGGCAGCGTGCATTAAGAAGAAAGAGGTCAGGTAGAACTGAATGTGACGGACTGGTCTTCCTCTGACACGAGTTCAAAGGCTAAAGACTATTGATTGAGATAAAAGCCTAGGTTCTTATCTAATGTTAAAGACACTCCTTGTTGTCTGAAAGCTGTGCACATAATTAGGCTGAAAGAAGAGCACTTCATCCAGAAAATCACTATAAACTGAGCTTCATTAAACGTAGATATTATTTAATTTAAAGGAAGACGTTATTTTTCATTGATATATTTTAATGGTGTATGTCTGGTTGTCTTTTCTATGCTAAGAAATATAAACGTGTGCAGAGTGCTTCCTGGTTAATGTATCCCTTCTGTCTGCTAGGACAGAAAAATAGATTACTATCACTCACAGAGAGTAATGTTTTATTCTCTCAGAGAAAAAAAAATCAGGATATCGAACACAAAAATTTATTGTAGTGAAGAGCTGCTAGAAAACTGAACTTTACTGTTACATTAAACATTTTCCTACTGTTCGGTAGTATGGGCAACAGAACTGTTCACTTGCTCAAAGCAGGCAACAGGATTTTACCTGTGTCATGCTCTACAACTTATATGATAAATGTAAAGAGATAGTGGAAATGATTCTATGATTGTAAATCAGTTAATCTCCATTGGAGTTAGTTTTCCACAACAAGGCTTTGTTAGAAACAGTAAGAAACGGGAGATTACAGTTGGCATGTGTCAGAAAAATTACATCTGAAGAAACAGGTTAGGCCCAGCATTCAGTGTTGCTCTTGGCTCTGAATTGATAATATCATTTCTTAGAAATCTTGTTTTCAATTTTGCACAGCTCATCCGGTTGTGGCTGAATATTAGATAGAGAAATAACCCATGCATCCTAAAAGCCTGTGTTTTGAGAATACCAGCTCTTTTTGAGAGGTTCTGAAATGGGAATGGTGTTTCAAAAGTTAAACTATGATCCAATGCAGAATGGGCTGTTCTGTCACTCTGGCTGCTGGCTGAAAAGTTAGTTTTCTGGCCCAGCATTTAGATGTGAGACCAGTAAGGTTTCTAATAATTGCCCAGCCTTACGTTTCAGTTCTGGATTCGGCTTATATTTTGGAGGGGTGTGGGGTAAGGGGGTTTATTCTGAAAGCACTTTTTTGTTTTTCTTTTTCTTCTTTTCATACTTGTGTTATCCCCCACAAAAATAGAAAGCCTGGTGGTGAATGAAAGAAGGGCCATCACTCTGCACATAAGTCCTGCGTTATCAGCGGCTGAGAAAAACACCACCTCTGCGTCTGAAAGACAGACTGACAGAGGGCATAAGCTATGCCAGCTGCTTTATGGCAACGATTTCTATACTGATGCTTTGCAAAAGGGCACAAAGAGAAACTGAAAATGAAAAGATGAAAAAAAAATCCCNGCTGATCAGTAGAACTGTAGCATAATAGCATAAAGTTGTAAGAGCGAGATAGAGAGGGGCAATGCATTTTAACAGAAGACAAACACTTGTCCTTAACACATTGCCAAGGTGATACAAAGAGAAATAAACCGTATTCTAACTGTTCATTTTCACACAGCTGGCCTGGAAGTAGAGATTCAAGGGGGTGTGATGGAACAGCAAATCTTTTTCTTTACCCAGAATACAGAGCAAAAGCAAAGCACATGACAGGTCTCACTCTACCTACCCATCAAGACCAGTGACAAAAATTATCTATCTGGCAAAAGAGCAATTTATCCAAAGATGTATAAACATACGGATATTTCCCCAAGGAATAAGGTTAGATAGCATCAAGGGAAGTGTGTTGCCTATATGCTCTTTTCAAATTTGGTTGTAATCTGTCCTGTGGCTCTGTTACAAAACAGATGGAATTTGAGGCTAAAACATCTCTATTGTAACCTGAGGTTAGATGTCATAACTGGCTTTTTATCCCAAACTGTGTGCTTGAGCTGTACCCTGTACATATTGTGTTTGCTCTGTACGCTGCAACAGCTAAAGCTCAAAATGGGACTCTGCTTCACGCACAGGCAGCAGCTTTAGTAGGTTGAGCCATAATGGGTTTATCTTCCTAGCCAAGCTAAGCTTGTCTTAGCTGGAAATTGCTCTTTACATGTTGGGTAGTTTACCTGTAAATAAATACAAATTGCACCCTATTATTCTTATTTTATGCACATTCCACGTGACGTGCATGGATTGCTATTCATGCAGCTTTACTGACGAATGGCTTGGAATAGGACATAAGTCATTTATGATCTTTTAAATTAGAGATAGGAATACATTTTTCTGAATTATTAGGTCCGTCTTATTTTTTAGGTTGAAATTGTTGATGATACATTCCCAGGTTGAAGTCCTGGCACAGGACAAGATCTGCTATTGGTCTTTGTGAACCCCTATTTTCACTCTCCAAATTGGCTTCTATTTAATGTGAACTCTTGTATAAGCTAATGAGGAAGAGCGATACATTTCCTGGTGGAAAATCAGATTTACAGAATAGACAACCGACAACAGGAGAGAGAAACTTTAAAAAGAAATTAAAAAAAAAAAAAAAAGAAATTGGAAGATGGAGACAAACACCTTGGAAAAGAAAACAAGATCTTGAAATGGAGAACTGACAACTAGCGTGAAATCCAGATGAAAGAAAGGGAAATTTTGAGAACTTCATAGACCAGGGGCATTGTAGGTGGAAAAAGTGCTCACTGGAAGTAATAGAGAAGGTAAGACAATGAAAAAGGAAAAAAATTCTGAGAAGTAAAAAAAAAAAGCAGGTAATATGGATATTTCAGGCTAAAATAACACAGAACTTTAAATGTAATATGACCACATATTGTTTCATTGAGGTTTTCATATTCGGAGACATTATTTGTCCCCAAATCCCAGAGAGAAGAATCTCTCTGAGCTTTTTGATAGGAAATTATTGGAAGCAATTCACAAGAAATTTAGAACTTTTTGAAAATTTCTAAACATTATTTTCTTTTAGAACAGAGTGACTCTCTTAACCCTGTTTGAAATGAGCTAGTTTCCTCTGCAAAGCTATTTAGTGTTATAAAAGACAGTAAGTCTAATCAAGTATATAGATTCATTAAGGGCCATACTAGATCTGTGTCAAATATGTGACCCTCCATTCTGCGTGCAGTTAGCTGAGGCAATACTATCTCCTCATTACTATCTTGAATTTATTGTCCATGAAATAGGCTGTTGCCTGCTTTTCTATCAAAACAAATATAGAGACTAATCTGGCACATAAAAATATAAGTTAGAATATTGATTCCTAGTAGCTGATCTAGATACACTTATCACTGATACAATGGTCTTTAAAAACTGTTGATATTTTCCATAAAATAATATCACATTTTTATTCTTAGGAATTTGCTGTTTAGCACAGGTTTTCATTAACTTCATGCAAAAGAAACAAATCATATTACGGATATCTCATGTAAAATATATGTATGTTTGGAAGTTTGGGTCAGGCCATTGGTGGTATGAATTGTGCACAAGTCATGAAAGACAGGAAATAAAATTATGAGCCAAGTGTGCTTTTAAATAATTAAAGATTTCCAGGCAGCTGAGTCCCCCAAATTAAGATTTTTAAATGGGGACTTTTTGAGATATAATGATGAAAAAAATAAATATTGATGGAAAACATAGTTTGCTTTCATTCTGATCTAAAAATTCCCTTGCAATATCAGCATTGTATCCGTAATTTAATTTATTTGACTTTAAAGCTGACTACCTCGTAGAAAGTAGAATGGTTTCTTAGCATTCCCTCAAAAGTAATAAAATAGAAACTGTGCTTAGCAGCAACAACACATTCAAAGTGTTTTTAAAAGGGAAGCCTTAATTTATTTCCCAGGTTACAGGTTATTGTAGACTATTTGATTACACGGCAGTCACACCTGCATTTTCTGTTTTGAATACAATCCTGAGCTGTTAAAATTCCATTCAACTTGGAAATCAATAAAGAGGTAATGACATCTTCACTGGAGAGAATATATATATTTATTAAAAAAAGTAAATAGGGTTCATATTACTTATAATTCCTATGTAAGTTCAACAGGGTTTGTTGGTTTTGTTGGTTTATATTATGTTACTGCAATTTTCAATAGTATAGTAATAGCTTTTTTCTCACCAGAGTTTGAGCTTCAAAATCCATAATTTGGCTTCCAGAAATGTAACAGGAGCCTTGGTCTACATAGCCAAACCTTTCATCTAATTTCTGAACTTAAAAAAAAAAAATAGTAAAATATTTATTTTTAAAGGCTTGATTTTGACAGCTAAATACTAATTTACTACAAAGGCGCTGAGTTTTAGGCTCTTTAGGACAAGTCCCACCTCCTTTCTTCTAAGTCACCAGTAAAAGAGTCTTTTAGCTGGTCTGGATCAGCCTCTGGCCTGGAGCTGTTCAGGCTCAGGGTGACCGGTGCATCCCTTGCTCACCCTTCAGGGACACCACAGGTTTTGGGGACGTGGTCCTTCTTTCATACTCATTTACGCAAACCCTCATTTATCGAAAGCCATTGTGCCTCTGTTGCTCTCTGTAGTGAACACGAAGACAGAGAGGTAGAAAATTATTCCCGTTTCACAGCTGTGCTGCAGCTTAAAACTTTTTCTCTTAAATGCACAATTCCAGTAGTAACGAAAAAGCTGGCACTGTCAATAATTGCCCATTTATAATATTATAAAATGTTTTGCTCCGTAGGCTTCACTGCACCCTAATCTGGAAACTCTGGAGTGTTTCTGTGGAGCCCCAGCTCTTCCTTTCCCTTCTATAATTTCCATTCATTTTAATTGATCTAATTAACGAATTGTTGTCTATCCATAATTCCAAATAGATCAGCTTGTGCTGCAAAGTTCAGATGATAACTGAATTTAGAGGTTTCATAGGTGTTCGTGGACTTTCTGTGGCCTTTAATCCCATTTGGCATAAGTTGTTCTATTTATTTTAGTAAAAGTTTATTACATTTATCTCATCAAAGCAGAGTGCAAGATCACTTCAGAGTCACTTGCAACTGAGTTCACAGCAGTTCAGGAGCTCAAGGGCATGGGTCTTCAGATGTTAAGGCAGTCAGAAGATACGGATTTTAATTCATCTTTCTTCTGTCACCGAGTCTTCTGTTTCAATGAGTTAAAATAAAACTTTCTTTAGGGCTATGGCCAGGAAAGTTTGCTACTGTCTGTCCTTTAGGGACGCTACTGCAGGGTACTGGGCCCATTTATCATGAAAATAGGACATTAAAGGAACTGTGCTTTTAAAGGATGTTCTATGGAGGTGTGTTAATCCATGGCTACACTGGTGGTACGCAATTTCTGAGTGATATCGTTCACTTAGCACTGTGCTTCCTTCTCCCCGGGTCCATACGTGATAGCAAACTGGTGACAACGCACCCACAACTTCTTTCTATGAATCCTTCCAATTTTTGACATAGGAAAAAATTATGAATCCTGAGTATATTTAGGTAACTGTGAACCAATGTTTTTTGTGTTCTAAAGGTTTAAACTCGTATTGCTGGACTAGCTGTAGAGGAGATAGCAGTGTTAGCACCTGGTAATTCATTTTGTTACCTCTGTGACAGGGTACAGTTGTTCTTCAGAGTGATGTAACACCCTAACGGCGGGTATCACGCCTGCTGTGAGAAACTGAGATTTGTTTTTGGTTGGAAAGGGGAAAAAGAGAGGTCGGTAAAAGAGGAGGATGGGACCTCAGACAAACGGCAAGTGTTAATGGTTCGCAGAGAAGGCAAAAAAAAGCAAACAAAACATTGCCTATGTAGAACAGCAATTCTGGGTGGGCAGTTTATAGGAAAAATGAAATGGGTCAAACTTAAGTCTGTGGACACCTGAACTATTTCGTTTATAAGTTCTGTATTTTTCTCCTTAATTTTCATAATTTTTATCTTCTCTTAAGAGTTTTTACAGAACCTGATAAATTTTGGATGGCACTGGAGCATTTATATAGGTGATCCTGTAAGCTTTCCTGCCCTTTGTTGTGTTGCGGGAGGGTGAAGTTGCATGCAGTTTCCTAAAAGCCATATTTTAGTTTTGCTGCCTAAAAACTTCAGGTGGAAGACACAAAATGTAACCCGATAACAGTGTGCATCTCAGGCTGGCACAGAAGCCTGTTTATGCAGGTTATGGCTGGTTTAAGAAACCTCTGAACTGTCACGTACCATCTGAATTAATGAGGCCGTACAGGTCTAAGGTCCCTAAAAAGACCCATCTAGATGAGAATCGATTAATCCTGTGGTGGGCTGCATGGTATTATTAGAGTGACAACAGATGTGGGTTTTTCTTAAGCATAATTTCATAAAGATCCTCATCTGTATTCTTTAATCAGTGATGATTGCCCATAACTTGACTGTAGTGAAAATTTCTCCAAAATCACTAACCCACATTTGCTGAGAAGTAACTTTGTGAAGAAAAATAAAAGTCAAATATATGATTTATATTGAGAAAAAGTGTTCAGAAGAATTCAACATGCCATGTGGAGTCAAGTGAAATACAAATCCCTTCAAATATTTGAATTATTGAAAGAATTGATATTTCTATATTCTGCATGTATTTCCAGCCTACTATTGAAGACATTACTCTTTCACTTCTGTGAATAAAATTAACTGTAAAAATCAAATAGTGACTGAAAGATATTGTGACAATCATACAGGTATGTCTCAAAGCATTGAAGAACTCAGAAATAATCTGGTCCTAGCTTTATAGATGTTGCTTCTGTAACCAGCTAATATAAAAACTCTGATCCAAATACTAATAAAGATCTATTTTTTTTCTTGACTATAAATGTTGAAAGCTAAGATCAGTGGAGCACTGCAGACAAAGGAGTTTGTAAGGTATTAATGTGGAAAAAAGAGTAAAAACATAAGCTTAAGGGATCACTTTGGCTTGTTAAATATCTCACACGTTAAATATCTCTCTGTAACTCTACAGAAATAATCCCATAAAAGAAATTGATCACTTGCTAAAATGCCATCTAAGTGGCTTGTCACCTGTTTGCACGGTGTCATAGGTACCATCTAAAAAACTACGCTCCAGATGAATAACGGGCATTACTTTATTAACAGACCTTTCAAATTTTTGTTTTGTGCTTTCGAATCCAGTGAACAATCAATTGAACATCACAAAATCTATTAGGTATCTAGCCTTTAATTTCCTACCCTTCAATATTAAATGGTCAAAATAAGAGGTTGTTTTAGAGCGATTATGGTGACCGTAATGAGGCCTGACACTTGTGACACTTCAGCCACACAACCACCGGCAGCCCCATCACAACAAAGGAGCTCCGAGCGCAACACATTGTAATGGTCGGGAGAGTTGTGAGTTCGCAGCTCTGCACAGCAGGTGTGGCCGCACATCTTTGCACCCCTAAACACACATGCTCATCCAATCTGACAGATTAGACAATGGCACAAAAAGCCCATCGCTGGTGCTTAAACAAAGACTTCATCTCTAAAGAGACAAAGCGGCGTGCTGAATGTGTTGCTGCTGGTAAATTTTCCAAATGGAAAACAATGTATATTTTATTAATGAAAAACAAATTGAGGCAGGGATGACAAATGCGTTGGCTTTTTTTGACATTTTAAAAATGCGTATTCTCTTTCCTTTTAATATTTACCTTCATATCATTCTGCAAATGATTTTGTTAATTAGTTGTATCTTGTGCATGCTTCATACAACAAATGCAAGGAAGCTAGGGGACCACACTAAGAGAGATTAAAAATCCATCAAGCAAGTGAAATATGATTTTGCAGTCTTTAGCGTACAAAAACCTTCTTTTCTTCTTTAACACTTATTTAGACAGAAACATAAATGTATGAACTGGAGTCTTTAAAGTCATCGCTACCTTGGTGTTTGAAAAATTTATTTTTAAAGGAGGAAAAAATAGAAAACCTAATTTTCTATTCAACTTAACAGCAACAGAGCATTAAAAAGTGAAGCTAGAGATGTGCATATTTACCATGAGGGAATGAACTGGGCATTAATGGGCTCTGGAGGCTTATTTGGAGACAGCTGCACTTATCATGAATCAGGAAAGGGAAATAGCAGCCCTGGTGCGCTGTAGGTCAGTCACAAATGTCGACTTCAGAGAGCTGTAAATCTCCAGCATTACTTCAGCAGCCGACTCTCAGAATACCCTTCTAGCGTTTTCCTATAATTTAAAGATTATGTAAGGTGTATAGTGAGAGTGTTCGATGAAAATATTAATTTAGAGATAAATCCTGTAAATGCTCTAAAGCAGCAGCTTCTGCTGAGCAGGATCATCTTCTGGTACACTTCAAATAGGAATTGCTGCTAGTTTTGTCAACAGTAGGAGGTCATGGATGGCTGCCAAATAAAACAAGGCCTTTTTCAATAAAATGCTTTCAGTTCTAAGTAGTCACAGAATATCTTCCTGTACCGTTTTATTACTGATATTTAAACTTTGATATATTGTTTTATACTGACAATTCCTTGAGACAGAAATCTTAATCGTGAAATGAGCTGGAGTAAAAAGCAATTAATCACAGTTAACTCCTTCTGGCATGTCCAAAAACGTATTTTGTTGTTGCTTCTGAATGTTTTAAAGGCATTATCCAGGCTCACAGATTTCGTATCCCACTGTGAGGCTGCTGGTTTTCAAAATCCGATATTTACATGTTGAAATTTAAAGCTTTTAAGAAAAGTGGCAAAACTTCTTAGCAAATTAACATTTTAATTACTGTGAAATAGAAAGGGGGTTGTATTGTTTTAACTTCATCAGCATGAGCTATAGGAACAGACCTTTTAGCTCTTGATAATAGAACCTTGTGGGTATATATGCAGATTATTTGGTTTCTGCCCTGTTGGTAAGAAGACTTTTTGTAGAATATCAGGACAGTAAAAAAAAAGAAGAAGGTGGAAGTTCTGGTCTTTTTGGTAAGATAAAGTGAAATTGGTGATAAGTCACATTTTTGCCTGTGATAACATGCGCTCAACTGACAGAACTTCTAGTTCTGCATTCTACGTTAAACCGCAACTTTGGGGTAATTTTCCGTTCCCTCCTGGAAACAGTACTGACTTACTGCAATTTTCACTAATTTCAGAAGGATTACTAGTACAATAAGAACCTATACATAAGTGACATATATAAAAACTTACATGCAGTTCATTAACCTTCAGGAAAACTAATGGGTTAATGATTCTAAGAGGGCTTTCTCTCAAAACCTCATACATATATGTTCATACAGATTATGGAGGCACCGTTGTACTTCAAAATCACACTTTCTGCTGAAATGCTTCCCCAAAACTGACCAGTTGTGAATGATCACATGGCTTACTAGAAATGTCACATGACTCAGTAGATATCCTGTCTTTTTGACTTCCAGAGGATGTGCATTAGGCTGTAGCATCTTCGTAACTACTGCAGTTTCAATATAAGCAATTTTTGATGTGTTAATTGTCATCACACAAACCCCTCTCAGGGGGTCCTCTTTTCTACCCACAGTCTGTGAAACCTTCCTTATCCTTCCTAGCTCTCCTCCCCGTGCTAGAAATTGCTCAGCTCTCATAACCATGTTGAATTTTGCTGCCTGAAAGATAAAGACAAAATAACTTTTCCATATTCGTGGGGTGGCAAGGAATTTTCACTGATACTGCTACACAAATTTGTGGAGGATACCTGTTTAAAAAAACATTTAAAAGCCCAAACTTCTTTCTTCCTAGAAATATGCATTTGTGCAATTGTTTGAAACACTCCGACTATTCCCATAATTCTTTTTATATGCATAAGTAGTATCATAAATAGTGTCTTCTACCTTATTCATGCAAGTCTTCACACTTTTACCACAGGATAAATGAGGACTAGTTAGTGACAGGATCTTCTGTCAACACAGCATCTTGATTCATCCTGGGAGTATATTCCTTCATCTAATAAACTAACAAAGCTATAATCCTTTGGAGAATAAAAAAATAAAAATAAAAAAAAAATAAATATATGTAGTTATACAAGTAAAGATTACATCATAACATATAGTTACAGGGCAGGTGGATTATGATTACATAAACAACCTTAATTTTGATATTTCCTAACTTCTCCATGTATGACTTTGCATCCAGAATGTTTTTAGATGGACAGACTTTCATGTTTTTAGGCTTTTAAAAAAGGAAACTGAAAACCTAGAAATTCTGTCTATGCTTGTGATTTCACATGCCTTTATATTTCTGTAACAGGAAAGGAGGTTTTAAAACTCACAGAAGCATACCTTTTGCTGACAGAATAACAGACAGCGACAGTACATGATTACCCTCTAACTGGAACCGCACAGAAAGGGGTACAAGACTGCTGAAATAGTTTTACAGAGGGGAAAGCCACAAGGCTCTCCTCCTGTTCATCGACAAGCTATCCCATCCCTTTCTTGGGATAGATATTTGAGATATTGAGATAATGAAAGCCTCACCTGGCTTTCATTCAGGTCTCCATTTTCCTGCCTGCACAGCATCTTCTTTGCCTTTGGCTCTCCATCTGAGTCCTGCTCTCACTCTAGTCCAAAACTGTTTTCCCACTCAGGCTCAATTCCCTCTCACATGGTGTTGCTCCAGCTCTCTTCCACCAACCACGACCAGTTGTCCACTCCAATCTCTCCTCCTTTCAGTTCACATTCATTCGCCTGAATGTGTTTTCACCTGCTGTTTGTTGGCCTCTCACCCATCCCACCTCTGCCACCCCTTCTCTCTCCAGCCCTCATCTGATATCAGCATTTTCTTTTCTCCCACCAACTGATCTTCAGTCCCACTGGCTCATAATCCCCACCTCTTTCTTCAAGGCATCGGTGCTTCTCAGAAAAATATCGTCAGGCTAGATTAACAATACAAAAAAATACATAGGTTCCCCAACCTCGTTAGCTGTATTTCTTTGGCTGACCCTTCATAAAGAATTTTATCCCAATTCAAAGAAACAGCCCGGAAGACTTCAGCCAAAATGGTTAAAACTTAGTAAAATTATAGGCAATGCAATTACAGCAAAACTGTGGATAATTTTGTGTTTGTGTTTAAGAATACATAAACTAAGGAAAGATAAGGTACAGATTAAAAAGTGTTAAATAATTAGCTATTTTATACAAATAATACCTTTAATTCATTTATATTATAAAATGTCTGCGTCTGTGTAATCTCAACAGTTGTTGCTGACTCTGCAAAGCGTAAAAATAATCATTATAAAATACAATGTCACAGACAACCTAGATATGTCTGAAGATTTTACCTTAAACAGGTGTTTTGAGATACAGAACTAAATCTTACAGCTTTGCAATTCAAGTAGCAGTGCTGTGTTCACGATGTTTCAAAAAGTAAAACTGGGTTTCTCATTGCACGCACAGCTGTGAAGAAGGTTATGGGTTGAATGTCTCAAAATTCAGATGTGGGGAAAGAACTTCTAGAAGATACTTAAAAGTTTCTGGAAGAAAATAATTTGGGAATATTTGTCTTTTTTTTTCCTGTTTTAAAATACTCAAAACATCTAACATAAAAAGCTTTCAAATAAAATTAAGCTAGGGTTGTCTGAACCTCAAGAACCAGAATTTTCTGGCTGAGGTTTAGCCCTAAGTCCCTGACAAAGAACAAGGAGATGGGCTGAGAATTGACAGGAGTTGAAGTTATTGGGCTTTTCAGACCTTCAGAGGTCCATCTAGGCAATTTATTGCCTACTCTGTAGTTGCACAGTAGTGTTTTCAAAAGTTACTGGGGAGCTGACAGAAAACCAAGTGTGAGTCTGACAGCACAGCCTGTCCACAGAGCACTGTCTGTTTCAGGTTTTGGAGGGGACTGACACGAGTGGGTGGAGACAGGAGGGGCTTTATAAATGTATTCAAACTTATGTTCTGCTTTGAAACACTCCATCTTTGACGAATTGCCACTTTTGTGATGAAACCTCTCTTTATCAGAAAAGTCCAGACCAGCTGTAGGTGTCGAAGCTCTTCCCCTGCTGCTACTGATGTGCAGCTCTGCCACATGGGGAGATGTGCCAGTAGATCCTAACAGTGCCAGATCCACCAGCTTGATTTGTCTTTACCAGCTCCTACAGGGCAATGCTTTCATCTTTATATTGTCACTCTGTGGTTATCCATAGTGAATACACTATTGTTAGGGTAATTCTAGTGTAGCTGCACAAATGAAGCTGTTGTTGGAGTGCTCCCAGAGCACCAGGGCCAGTGGTTGCCTGTTCTCATCTGTCTTTTATTTATACCGCACAAATGGCACTTTCCCTCTAGATCACATGGCCAGTCGCTGCAGTGGGGCAGCTTGGTGATGCCTAGGCTCATTTTATAAGTGCTCAGTGGATCCTAATCATGGAAAAATTGTTCAGTTCCAAAATATTATCAGACTTAAAAAAAACAATAATAAATATTGTGTCCTGGATGTTTGCAATAAAGCTTATACTTCCTCGGCAGAGAGACTAGGAGCTTGTTTAGGAAAATAAAATCAAAGTAGCTTAGTAATTACGTAGCTACATGAGAAAGGGCTTTAAGAAAAAAATAGCAAATGTTGTGAGAATCCATAATACAGCAAGGGCATTATCGGTGCTCGCTGTGATTGCCATTACTCTTCAAAAGTAATGGACTGGAAATTGCAATGAAGGTAGCTGGTAGCTTCTCTGCATAAGGCAGGGACGAAACCAAAGGCCCTTGGGAAAGGCTTAGACCCACTGATCAGATTTTTCAAAGAGAAAACAGAACGGCTCAAAAATATAGACTACACTGATGTTTTAACAAGATTATTTAATGATTTTTTATACGATCCAAATATTGTCGCTGCCCACAAATTAAGCAATAGATCTAGAGTTCACCAACATGCAATTCACATAAGCTACATACACAGCATCCGTTAGCTGCTTTTAGCTGACCAGGTGAGTATTTTAATGAATTAATTAGAGCTTCAAACACTTCTGTATTCCATGATAAATTCATGAAGATGAAGATGATGAAACTTTGTTAATTATGATGATGAAGTATAATAGGCATGACAAGTTGAGCTCCTATTACCTGGAAAATGAACATAGCCCTTTACGTGCAAAAATGTTGTAACACCTGTGCCTGAAGTGCTCAAGTAATACCTAACTATACTAACAGTCTATTCTTAATTTCATATCAGAGTGGATCTCGAGATATATGTACCAACGTGTGTGTGTGTGTGTGTAACTGTATAGGATCTTTTTAATCGTTCTGGTTGAATAGTACTCAGTCACCATCAAGTTCAACCAGTGGTCCTCTCACCCTTGGGAAAATTAGCCAAGTGCTTAATTATAATTATTTTTTAGACTTGGGATGTCTGAAGAATACTGGCCAAGCAACTCTCTAGATATGATGTATTTTCCACGGCAGTATGGCATTTCAGTATTTGAAAGCCTGATTTGTAATTTCAGTTTTCTGTTCTTTTTTTAAAACAGTTATCTAAGTGAGGGCTGTAAGGAAGTGCAAACACACTACACTGTACAGAAGATTATATTTTCCCTCTTGGTCCACTGCACAGCTTTACTGATACAGCTTTACCGACCCCAAAAAAAAGTTTTCGTGTTTTATTTTTCTTTTCTGTTCATTTCATTCAGCCACTTCGGGAGGAGAAAAGCTACTCTTTCCAGAGGGAACTTCCCATGTTTGAGTAGGTTATGGTCTCAGTGTCACAAACGTCCTCAGTCAGACACCAAGCTATGTACTTTCACAGCAATTCTGTTTCCGTCCCTTCCCTGTATCAGTCACCACTAACATCCCCACACGCTGCATTCTTGGCTCCGTACATCTGAGAGATGCAAAGATGTAGTACTTCAGCTACGTACTTTTCTCCCTGTGCTGAAAACAAAGGGATCTGAATTTAACACAGAAGTGATCTCAGAATGCTTTTATAGCCTTAGTTCACCCTGGTCCATGAAAAAAACAGCACCCTCAATAGATCGTGCCAGTGAAACATACCAACGGTAGTACTAAATGTAGGCCTGTATCATAGATGGAGATCATACTCATGCGATGGGACCTGGATATTTTGTTTTTCTTCAAAGGGAGTTGGAAGGAATCATGTATAATGCACAGCTCTGTGGCACACTGAGGTAACCTCTTTTTTGTGGGTGACCATCAGCTGCCCACCCAGTCCGGCTGTGTCTGGTGCCCTATACGTCTCCCTCCATCCATGTTGCACCAGTGCATCTGCTTTAGACAACTGCTTTTGTCACGAGGAATTAAAACTAACACAAACTCTTTTCCAGACCTAATGTCTCTGCGGATTCCTCCAGAGCACCAGGTTTCTCCATCCAAACCCATCCTAGACCCAAGAATTCTTTGGCTGCTGGAGTCCTCAGCCAGGTAACTAGCAACTGGAATTGTTCCCCAGAAGATTTAAATTCTTTATGCCAGCTTACTGTGAGCAGGAAGACTTCACAGCCCAAAATTCAGAGCAAGAATCCTGATAAAACACAGCGAATTACACTTCAGGCAGGTAAAGTCAATGCATCTGACTACACTCCTATGGATCGCCTGCATCAGAGCACGTCATTGTAAAAAGAACTGATAATAACCCATTTGCCCCTTTAGAGAGAGGTGGAATCACACCACAGAAATACTGCGGGAGTTGTTCTGTCTTGTTACCCCTGCTCTGAGAGGTCTTTGCATAGTTTTCTATGGATGGAGATCAGGATTTTTTAAAATGTAATGGTATGTCAAAGATACGTAAAACAGGTAGATATAATGTCACTAAATAACACCAAGATGCAATAGCCAGTGTCAGGCTAGTCTGAATTGCAAAAGTAAACATTGCTTCTGGAAAAACTACAGTTACTGTTGATAATTTTAAAAATAAATATAAAACTACCTTTTTTTTTTAAAATATGCATGTAGAATTTTTTTTTGCATGTTACTTCAGTAATAACCTGAAATAACTGGCAACTAACATCTCATGTGATGTCTCTCTACTATTTTCAGTCATTTTGTGAAATGACTGGTTTCACAATCTGACTAGAGCATAAATTTAGATCTCCGTGATACACAGCTTTTCCCTATGTTCACTACCTATTTTTTATTTTTAATACAAAAATGATAGGGTATTTTTTCTTTATGTACTAGGATGGCTGTATGATTTTCAAGCATATGTTGACATCAGTTATTCATAGCCGTGGTGTCTACAGTATTTTAAGTAAATTTACCATCATTGCTGGGAGAAGGTGCAAAAAGTCCTTTTATTTCTTTATTCAGAGATAAGAAGATTAAGGAGAGGGAACCCGTGAAGTTCCTCCAGGGTTTTATCATTAAGTGTGAACAGTGCTGGCATCTCCTGCGTAAGCCATAAGTCTAAGTATGGATATTGTAAATTCCATTAAGTATCTTTTTCTAGTTGTAACAAAACATTATCCAGTCACATGAACTATTACTTGAGACCATTGGAATAATGTGGTAGCTATGTTTTGAGGCCCCATCCCTGGAGCTGTTCAAGGCCAGGCTGGACGTGGCCTTGGGCAACCTGGTCTGGTGGGAGGTGTCCCTGCCTATAGCAGGGGGGTTGGAACTTGATGATCTCCAAGGTCCTTTCCAACCTAAACCATTCTATGATTGTATGTACTCTTCCTTTATTTCAGGATTTCTGTTTTAAAATTTTAGGTGTTTAAATAATGTTCATAGATCATTAGTGTGAATTGCCCAAGTGTCTACCACTTCCATCTTTGATACTTTCTGTTTGGCATAACTTGCAATTTACCAACTTCATCATAGCAAGAAGATAAATTATTTCTGTAAAACACTTTGCAGAAGCAATGCCTTACCAAAGCACCTCTCTGTTGGCAGAGAGACTTCTGAGCCAGACGGGCCATGGCTGGAGCAGAAAAGCTTTCAGGAGAAGCCCTTAGGACAGATGAGCTCAAATGGGTAGTGGGGGAAAACCATAGCATGCTCTGTAGTCTCAGTGCCCTCCTGCAGCAATATCTTGTTCACAAATCTGAAAAATAAGACTGTTATCTTCCACGTGGGAGAAGCCCAAGGCAGTAGCTGTAACATGTCCTGCCTTTGGTTGTACTGAATTCTCTTTGAGGCCAAGGATCCTAGTGGGTGCAGGAAGGGCTAACCTCCTGGTATAAATCTGATTAAAGAGCTTCAAACCCATATGGAAGAATTTTTGGTATCTGTGACCTCTACATAACATGCAAAGTGAGCTTTTTATTGCTATTATTTGTAGACAGGACCCTAGTCTCAGGGTTGCTTTGATGTTTTTACTAGATTACAAAAAACATATGAGGGAAGGGGCCATGAGAGCTTCAAATCATGAGATTTGCATTGCAAACAACAAACTACAAAGATCGTAATAAAGTATACAGTAGTGTTTGCAAAATTGCAATCAGAATATTAATCAGATATCCAAGTGGTTTTCAGTGACTTTTTGAGAGGAAGTTCTCTAACTTGTTTAGAGAAAAGGTAATTCCATAAAAGAATCTATTTATTAATATTTTTAATGATTAATTTTTTGTGACAAACAGAGCGGTATTGAAAATCATTATTTCCAATACCAGTAGTTTTCTTTGATATAGGATTTATAACAGTCTTAATGTCATAATATATTGTCACAGTTTGAACTGGGATGCATAACCCATGATTAATACTGTAATCACAATAGTTAGAGGACTATTGCTCATGTAGAAAGCTGTTTTATCTTTTCCTCCATGACTTTCATACTTTTAAATTGATATGTTCAATGGTATTGATATAGATGTCTTTTAAGCAATAGACAGATAACAAAATGTAACATACTGTGTACTCCTCACTTCCACACATGTTCATGACAAAATAATTTAGAATAGCCCAGAAAATGTGGATTCATAAAGAAAGCAATTTCTAAACATAATCAACGTCCCATGTTTTTCAGTGTCTTAAAAGTTTTCTAATTTAGGGTAGTCAACTACAGGTGCTTTACAGAGTGCTGAGGTGTTTTGAGGGCTGTTGCACAAACTTCAGAGAGCATCAAGCCTCTTGGATATGCCTTTCAGAGGACACAGAAAATGGAGATACTCAAAATCCATATTTTGATATCTTTTGAACAATAGAGGAGAGGAACTCTAAGGCTATATGAATGAACTACTTAGAAGATCAAAGAAGTGCTATGTACAGAGACAGAAATTGTTAGAAGGGGTGTTTGTATTAAGCTAGATATGATGTGCTCTTGGCCATGGAAAAAAAATAGAAGACCCAGTAGCATAACGAGGCTGGCATCCGCTCTAGTGTGGGTGTAGAAGAGATTTTCTGTCTGCCCGTTTCTTATGAAGTTGTGTTTGCCCTGTCCAAAGACGGGATAGACTCTTCATAGTGTAGTTTAATGACTTCTCATGCTCAGTATATGAGGTCAAATAAGATATACCTGTACTTTTTGCGTGGCAAAGTTACTAAGGCGTTTCATCCATAAGTGTGCAGTACTGTTTTTTGTTTTTGTTTGCCTAAGCATGTGAAAAGCTCTATAATTAATTTAAGAATAAAATTAAATGTGTTTGAAGTCTCTCCACCCCAGAATTACCCAAAGATGATAATTTCTTTCCAGACAAGAGTAAGCATAGACAGGGATGTTTCCGACTTATAGGTTTAGTTTAAAAAATTTCAGTTCATCAAAGTCAAACCTCTAAGGAATAGTGGGGAGGAGAAAGGAAGAACACAGCAAGGTGAATATGAAAAATTTCTCAGCTTCCTAGTACCCTAGGACAAGAGGAAATGGCCTCAAGTTGCACCAGGGGAGGTTTAGATTGGATATTAGGAAACATTTTTTCTCTGAAAGAGTTACCAGGCACTGGAACAGGCTGTCCAGGGAAGTGGTGGAGTCACCATCCCTGGAGGTATTTAAAAGACGTGTAGACGTGGTGCTGAGGGACGTGGTTTAGTGGTGGACTTGGCAGTGCTAGGTTAACAGTGGGACTTGGTGATCTTAAAGGTGTCTTCCAACCTAGACAATTCTATTATTCTATGATTTCTTATGGTCAAAACCAGGACTATTGACTGGTGGTCGCTATATTCACTTGACAATATGGGAGACAAGCTTGAGACTCGTACTTGAGTGACTGAAAGTGGGTGTGTGTCTTAGTCTCATCAGCTGGAGCCGCTCCATTTTGCAGAAATAAATAATTATGGAATTAAAGTTCATCACCCTCTCCTTGTGCTTGCATTTATGTCAAGTCTTCTGACTGCCACAACACAATTATTTCAGCAAAGGAGTAGAGCACTAGAAAGTGAAAATTGGCATGAACGAAATCCAAATCTTCTGTTCCCTAGGTGAATACCTGAGTTCACTGAGCTGTCTGTTGTCCTGGTCTCAGTTCCTTTCTCTCTTCCCTTTTTTTCTGGGAGAAAGAAACAAGCAAACTTTGCAAAGCCTGCCTTTTACGCTGATGTGGAATGAAAATTTGAAGAAAAGTTTATAGACCTGTGTCAGACAGGAAAATAATTTACTGTCTCATCTACATTTTCAAAGTTAGATAAGAATACCCTAGAGATATTTTACATGTAGGCTACTTTATTTACAGTGAGTGATTCCATATATCTTTGTAGGTAACAGTTTAGCAGGCATTAGCTAAGTTGTATGTTCCTGAATTTCCTTTCATGTAAATCAATGTGGCAGAAAATTAAGGTGACTGGGGCTTTATGGAGATGAAGATCACGTCTGGTATTTTTCTAACAGAAACAAATTAAAAGCATATCCAATTTAAACAGGGCCTTTAATCTGAAAATGCAGAAAGAGTGATTTTCATACTTGCTTAAACTCTTGCCTGAATTATGAGTCTTATGTACCCATCATGTTCTTCTGCTTTCTTCTTTTATATGTACCTTTTCCTTGCATGACCTTTTTCTTTTTTCCCTAGCAGCTCAGTTGACAGTCCTGGTTGATTCTCTGGTGGGTGAGTGACTAAAAATAAACTCTCCTTCCTGCCAATAGCCATTTTGGTGCTTTTCATTCATTTCAGGACAGCATTACATTGTGAAAGGAGAAGCCAAGGGCTAGATATACTCAAAGACAAAGTCAATCGCAGCAGCCTGCAAATTCCTAGAGATACCATAGAGGTACCAAACTGCGAGACCTCCTTCTTGAAGATGACAAAAGGAAAGAAACACAGGTAACAGAAGCCTGTGGGAGGAAGGGTTAGAAGACCTGCTAAGTTGTATGAATACTTTTGCTAAATTTTATACATTTAGGTTTTTGTTCTCAGCTTTGTGCAGCAAAGTAACATGGCAGGGGGTTTCTGCTCAGGAAGCTGGTGGTGTATGCATTCATTCTTGCAACACTGAAATGTTACAGTGGTTTGACCAAACACCATCATGAAGTCATATAACATTATCGTGTAATGCCTATTTTGTTTTCACAGGTCATTACCTAATATAAAGGTCATGGGATACAGTACAAAAAAGTCTTTTTTAAAAGCATGTGCATGTGTACCAATATTTTAGATATCTAACCCTGGAGGTCCTTCTAGCCTGACTTTTTTTTTTTTTATTTACATGTTTATCAGAACCTTAGCAATGCTATTGATTTGGAGAATTATTTTTTCAATGCGCTACTTTATGCTGATTCAATTAAGGTTCTAGATAAAGAAAAAATATAAAGATTAATTTTATAATGAAATTTCAACGGGTGTTTGTTTCCAACTATCCATACGTGCTATTTTACTCTTTTGACATCTTAACGCATAGTCTATTAATGTTACAAATATAATGTGTGCAGATTTCTTTTTTCGTTGGGTTTATGATAATTGTTTGGTATCATTTGCTAGAACGTGAGAGGGTTTGCACTGATTAGATAAAATATTACAATTTCCCCTTTTCACTTTAAAATTGGCTATTTTTAAAAAAAAAGTAAGGTCCATAATTATTTTTTTTTATAAATATATAAAAGAAACTTAACATTTTGAAACAAGAATTGAGTTTCTGATGTCTTGAAGCTAAAAACCCAGAAGCAGTGCAACAGGATGAGCTGGTGAATGCAGCAAAGAAAGAGTTAAAAAGAATGAAAATGTTTTTTAAATTCCTGTACATATTAGCTAGCCCTGAAGAAACTCTAGAGATCTGTCTAAATCTGACACCAGTGTGTTTTACAGCTAGACTAACTTTGTGACTTTGAAAAGTGTTTCTTCACATTGCTTTTATATGACACCAATTATACTGTGCACTGGAGGTGACTGTGAAACATATTTTGTTGGTTAAAAATATTGCATTAAATGGTTGTCTTCCATACAATTTTCAAATAGGAATCAATCAAGGCTTGTGTGGTGATGTGCAAATTTTCAGTCAATTTGAACTGATTTGGCTCTTCAGAAGGTTAAGGTAGTTTAATGGTTGAAAGCACATTGCTGTGCAGCAAGCTGCAAAAGTCAAAGGGTTAGAGGATTAGGATTTCATTTCCTTTTAGCCGTTGCCATGTCTGTTTTCTGTCCAAACTACTTCTTGTTCCCATTTAACCCATGCTTTTAAAGACAAAAGGGGTTGAGAACTTGTGGGCCTCAGGCTTCATTTTAACAAGCCGTCTCTAGCACTTTGGTGCGTAATTTGTCATAAATGTCATAGGTCAGGGAATGTTAGAAACCTACAGCCAGCAGATGGTCATTATGACAGCAGTTAGGTTTCAGAAGCAAAAGATGCTTTGTGATATTTACTCCGGCGTGTGAATGTTACACCTCTGTAGAATATTTTCAAGTTCACTCTTAAAATGAACTCATCCTTTTTATCACTCACTTCTTAACTAGAGCTCACAAAAGCCCCTGAGCCAAATCCTCTTCCCACTGCTCACGGGGTTCAGTGGGGTTCCTTCCAGCAGTAAAACATACCTGTAGAACCGTACATTTTGTTTACAAAGACTAGTAATAGTCCGGAATTACCAGCCATAGACAAACTTTCCAGTGTTCAGTTCAATTAGGAAGACTTTCTTTTTCATCTTCATGTTACTTTTCTGTCCTGTTATTCTTTTCAAATGATACTGGAAATGGACGTTTCAGATAATCGCAAAATGGGCTTTTCCTGGCAACACAGTGTTCCCAGTTGAATAGAAATGAGAAATCTGCACTATTTTGTTTCACAGGATACCACCAGATCTAAGAACCTTACACAGGATGCAGGCTCCATTATGGCAGCCAATACACAATATTTAAGGTTTTAGAGAGGAGGAGGAAGCTGTTAGGAGCAATCTCAGCCCCCAAAAGCCTGCAGCCCAAAGTTGTAGAAAAAAAGACGAAATTTAATATGCACAGTTCACTACGCTCAGATCTGCATGGGAACTGTTTTACTGTAAAAGAAAGAGCTGTCTGTTCCTTCCAGAGAACTGGCTGAGTAGTTGGCTGATCTCTTATAAGCCTTATGACAAATATTGATCTTGAGGAGAGAGTAAGGTGGTCTTTTTTTCACAAATCAGTTCTATGAAAGCATTTTGTGCATAAGGGCTGTAGATACAGATAAGTGCAGGAGTATAGATGTAAACTTGTGTGTGACAAGCTGACAGGCAGGCAAATGGGTTTAATATCGCTCATAAGTGAAGGAGGTGGGTGAGCAAAAGGTAAAAGACAAGCCGCTTGTTCCAAGATAACTAGTTAAGTCAAAAAACCTCTGCTATATTTAGTAGCAAGAAGCTACATTCTGCAGATACGCTTGAAGCGTCATTCAACAGGTAATCATTCAGAATGAGAAAATTAATTTTCTTGCTAGTCACTGAAAATCTTGTTTTATTGTGTCTCATCCAAGCTGCTTAGTCGAGCTTTGCAAAGGTCACCAACAAACACATTTTACACATGTGAGGAAATAACTACAGCAATAGTAGTCGGGATTTGAAGACACAGCCTGGTTTCCAGGGAAATAAGGCTGTGTCGTCCATCTGTCTGCCTGCTAGTTGCCCTTTAGTAATTTTTGACCAGTTGGCCAGTTTCAACAGGTTCCAGAGAAATTTCACACATCCACAAAAGATTAAAAAATAATTTGGTTCATGCAGGTTTCCTGAAAGTTAGTGACTGGATATAGAAGACAGACACAAATTATTCTGGTAGAACAACATTATCAGTTAGCAGTGCTACCAGACCACGGCTGCCCTGTCAATGTGCACATGCAGGAGGGTGGGTGGGTCAGCGCTCCCATTGCTCGAAACCTGCCGTAATGTTCTTGTTGCCAAGCTGGTAGGTAGGTGAGAATGAGCTCCTAAAGTCATCACCTCACTATGGGAATAGGAGGGAGTCGGGGGTAATTACTGTGGTAGAAGAACCTATCACACTCCTTAAGAAAGCACGGTCAGTTAGTTCCACTGCTAATGGGGTAGTTTGTCTTCTCTTTGCAATGGTAAGAGTTACAGAATAACTACCTGCAATGGAAGAGGTTTCTTCATCCTCTAAGCTCAGAACCTCATGTCCCCAAAAATACGTTCTTTATGTGTGGGTCATGCTTGTTCCCAGTGATGCAGGTTTTTGCAGTGTTTAGATTTTGAAGGGTGGAACCTGTGGTTCTTGCCACCCTCAACATTTCCAAATTTTGTATAGTGATTCACCATCTACCAGCTTGTGAACCTTGCAGTTAGTTGTACCTTCTTCTTTCACCTTCCAAAATAAAAAGTCAAATATGTAGGGTACTCATACTGCCTGAAGGTCATGAGAGACTTGTGAGGCCATCATTTCTCCAGGGCCACTGCAAATGAAATACGCAATTTTTAATTCTCAAAGGCTCCAGATGAGAGAGATGCAAACCTGAAGGATATTACCTTTCACAACCTGAATTCTATTTTATGCTCTTGCAAGGTAGTAGCCTCCAGGGTCCTAATGACCCCAATAGCTGTTTGTGAGTGAGTGGACTACAATTCCTATCAGTCATTACAACAGATTTGATCAGCAACTAACTTTATTTAAACACTTTATAATTAAAGCCTGTCCCAATGATTGATAAGTATTGGATCCAGCGTGCTCTCAAATAATTTAGCTATTGCTAGTCTCTAGATTTTGCAGGTCCTGATAGTAACTGGAAAGAAACTTTGGCACGTAAGAGAAAGACAACACAGGTGGTACAAACCTTCACATGGAGAATGATTATTTTACTGTTGTTGGAGGAAATACAGGCAGTACTCAGGAAAATTCTGAAATACATACAGCTGCTCATAAGAAACAGGTCAAGTACTTCAGAAAAAAGCACTAGGCCTTTCTAGTAATTTAAGTATAAAATGGACCATTATCAACACGTTTTCTAATTTCAGGCATAGCAGAGGCTATGACTTTCACACAGCAAATTCTTCTGCCTATAGCTTTACACAACTTTGGCTTAATATGAATATACTTTACGAAACAAATTTGGGTATACCCTTATTTCGTGTTACTCTTCCATTTAGAATAGAATATTTCTTGATATTAATTTCCTAAAGATAACTAATGAAATCACACATGTGTTTTTACACAAATGTGTAGTATAGCCCTTATCAATGTCTCATAACCGATAAGTGTGTATAGAATATCTTCTTTTGGTTGCCATGTGTTGGCTTTTGTCTTTCTTGCAGTTCCTGTTTAGTAATTTGGAGAATGGGGGAAAATGTTAAAACATGAAAACACTGTTTCGGTGCCTTACTTTGCACTGGCAGCTGGTAACTACTCATGAGTTTCCTAAGGGAAAAGAAGGTCAATAGAAATCTGGAATAAAGAATTGTTCTGAATGTACCCAACATTGATAAGTGGTAAGAGAGCAACATTTAAATACATCATTGCTACCACTGTGGAATGCAGACTAACCAATCATTTTATTTTCCTGAGAACTATCTCAGATGGAATAAAGACATAGCTAGATGTAGATGTAAATGTTTTCATAGAAGTGCAGGAAGTGGTTATTATTTTCTGTGAAAATTATGGAAAAAAAAAAACCCCACACTTTCTGCTCTCAGATTAAATATGTCATTCTACACATAGCTGGCACTTACCACAGTTTGTAGGATGCTTCAGAGACTGGCCCTTCAAATGTATGGCCATTTGAGCACACCGCATCGCAGAGAAGAAAATGTTGAACCTCCTGCTTACACGGCAAATCCACGTCTCTGTGTGCTCCACACTGAACGATTTTGCTTACAACTACAGAGCTGTGTTCTGATCTCACAGGGTAGTTATCACGACTTTTCTTGAGGTGTAGCTGCTGTACAGAGAGAAGAGAGAGGATTTATTGACTTATTCAAATCCCAATGAAGCTACTTGGGATCCTTCCATTTCCTACAACAAGTATTAGATCAGACCCTTAAAAAAGGTACAAAGAAAAAGAAATGTCCAAAATTGAAGCCTTTCATCAACTGAAAACTTTCCTGAATCCTTTTAACCAATCTCCTATTTCCTTAAGGACTGAGTTTGAGCTATCAGATTTACCTCAGTGTTATGAGGGCATTATGGTAAAAGAGAATGTGTTAACAAAAATACTGTTATTGCCTTTACCATTGTAATAAGAAATTCAGGAATCGAAACTATACCTTGGCATCTGGACAAATAGAAAAGCATTGTGACAGGAAGCCAGAGTTGGTAAACTGTTTAAAAACATAAAGCAAGTGTTTTCCAGGAGGTTTTTTTTTTTTGTGCGTGTTTTGCTTTATCTATTATACTGTAAGTTTTCATTGGCTTAATTATTTGCATTGACATGCATGCAGTAGCTTAAAAATATAAGGAAATTTAATAAAAGAATTCAAGCAGCAGCTTAAGGTTATGCAATCAGGGAGACTTTATAGGTATGTGCTATATCGAAATCTCCATGTCGATCCTGTAGGTATATAGATCAGACTAAAAACGATGCAATGGAAGTTATTCCTGACATTATCTCCAAGCCTCATTTAATATCATTTAGTGATAGGATGGTTACACACTATGCACCAGGTTCAGCTGTACTGCTCTACACAAACTGCTTCAAACACCGCCAAGTAGTTAGTAAGCAGTAATCATCTGCACTCTAAGTCTCACTTCTTGCATTTGTATTTTCCCTGTTTCCATTCTGCGCACATCAGGTGACACTAAATTTACGATAAAACCCATTTTTGTGGGAAACCTAAACAACAAAAAAAAAAGATTTCTAACTGTCCGAGTAGGGAATCTGAAACTGGATTGTAAATACTACAAATAACTGTTGTAGAGCTATTTTCCTTCAGTCATTTCTGGGTGGCAGAGCATCCACAGAACAGCTTCAGAAGTGGTGTTTTGCAGCCTAACAAGCAATTAGTACAGTCCATAAAAAAAAAAAAAAA
>VUYV01000827.1:0-80466 GCA_008711295.1 Anarhynchus alexandrinus | reverse complement strand
TCCCGAGTTTTCCTTGGTTCTTTCTGCTTTTTGCCCCTGTGATTTTTTTTTTTTTTTTCCCCTGAGCTTGTGGGGATTTTTGCTTCTGGGCATGGAGGGTTTTGGGTTTTTTTTGTCGTTGTTTTACAAAAGCAGTTATTTACTTTCATGTCTGAAATACACTACAAACTGTGTTTTTAAATCTATTACGAAATGTGGCAATCCTGCCTATACGTGGCAAAAGGTAACAAAAGGACAATGCTGCAAAGGATTTTCACATAAAGGGGTTAACGTACAGGTTTGCAACTTTGTAAGGCAGAATGCAAAAAAGAAAAAAAACACAAAAAGCGTTAGTTAAAAGCACTTTTTTTTTTTTTTTTGCTGTATCATTGCATCAGATTAATTAAGACCAAAATATGAATACTTTGATCAGAAGGTGGCAGCTGTCACTCTAGCATCTGTAACCTGCATTTCTGGAAACAGAGTCTTCCTGTGCTCTCTCTGCTCCACCGACAGATACATGTCATGATGCACATCAACAAATTTGACGTTTTAGACTGATTTCTATAATGTCCCAAAAGTATGCATGTATGTGTGCATATATGTGTGCATATATATGCACAAAAGTACGTTCATCATTGGAGAACGTTTTTCTACGATGTCCTCAAATTCCAGTTAACAAGGGTTGGCATATAAATATTAGCATTTAATTGAGAAATATTTATCCTGTTGTGGTAATGTAAAGTTTCTGCATTTGTTTTAAGAGGGAAAATAAACTATAGATGAAAAAGGTATCTTTGACACGGGACAAAAGTTGGCAGAGCTCCACAGTTTAGTTAAACCCAAATTTGTGCTCTGAAGATGTCATATTGCTTTGAGAAGCTTACTCTGCTCGAGGTAAAGTAAGGCAAATCAGTGGTGAGGACATGCTCTTTTTACTCCTTAAAAACCAAATATTTTTTCCAAATTCGTGAAATGAAGGGGATCATTATACCGGCTTCTCTATATCCAGCATTAATTTACATTTGCAGTGGGCTTTAACATATTCTTACGACTCCAGCCAACGTTTAACTAAGATATTAGTATTTTCCCTAGCCCTTTTTTAAGCAACAATCAAAACAGAGGTACCCTTTCTTTTCTTCTGCCTTGAAATTTACGTCACCTGTTGTTAACAAAAATAGTGAGAGTCTGGGTCAGCCACGCCGCCACGCAAGCCCATGCGCTCTCGATGAGGAACATCTGTATTCAAGCTCTTTCGGGCCTTAGAAGCGGCCATAAATCCAGTCGCCGGTAAATGAAAAAGGTTTCACAGACGACTTAATTTGCTGTGGGAAGCCGAGTTCCCCGTAGCCTCCCCGTTTCTCAGCCCGTGACCTTCCGCACTGTCCACCTGCTGGAAGCCATGTTTGATTTCCGGCCCGGGGAGACGCCTCTCGGCAGCAAAATGGTGTCATAGGCGGGAGTGAAGGAATTTCTCTCTCTCTCTCTCATCATTAAGGGGGTTCCCCCTATGGCGAGGGGGATGAAAAGTGCGATTTAATGTTCTCCGGAGAGTGGTGGCGGGGAAAATTTAAAAAAAAAAACAAAAAAAGGAATTAAATAAAATAAAGGCTGAAAGCTTGGCCGGCGCTTCCCGAGTGGGCCATTGCGGTCCTTGTGGCGAGTGGGATGTCCCTGAGGAATTCACCGCAGGCCAGCCTGAAAAGAAAGGGATTAAGGCCCTTTAAAAGGGGGGAAATGTAACAAAAGGAGCACTTTTATGATGTAGCAGCATAAAATAAGGGGCTGCATTGTGCGAGTGATCGCTAAAGGTCTCGGAGCCGAGCAGCCTGCGCTGTAGGCCCCGCTCCCCCCGGGGCAGCAGCTCCCGCTAAACCCTACGCCTGCGCCGGAATAAGAGCACGGCTCTCATTTAGGGGCAAATAAGAGATTATTGGTTTGTTTCTACATCTTCTCTTTTTTTTTTTNTTTTTTTTTTTCTCCTTTCCCCCACACCTACCGAAAAGCGGCCTGTAGGGAGATTATACTCTAGTGAAAGTTGCTGCTAATTAAAACAAGTAATTAGTGTTCCTCCAGGCTTTGCGGTTTCACTCACTTTTGCCCGCCAGACAACATTAGTTTAAAAGCAATCCAATTTCTAGCAATAACAGACTGTAAAAAAGTCATTTAACAAGTATATAAGTGTAAGGTTACAGTTCAGGCTTTGATTTATCTCTTCTGGGCTATTTAGAGAGCCATAGCAAAGTTGGGGAGGGGGAGTTGAATGTTTTTTTCTTCAGGTTTTGTTGTGGTGGGGTTTTTTTTGAAAAGTCGCATCACTGCATTTGCAAAGACAAGACAGAGCTTCAGGAGACAGCTTTCCAAGCCACATTAAAAAAAAACAGAATTGGATTTAATGCAGTTCTCAGAGAGAACCCTCCCTCAGCATTTTGTAAACAGATCATTTCATTAAATCCTTTTGTTTCCGCTCCTGCTTCTGCCGAAATTAGGACTTTTTATTGACTCGGGCTCTCTCTGGATGAATAGGAGTTTAACATATGATTGCTTCACGTTGGTACAGACAAAAGTGATTATATATGTATGTTGTTGTTCTACAAGAAACTTAAGGAGATTAGTATAAAGTTTCAAGCACGATGATATATCGATTCACAAAAAACATATTGGAACATCACTCCGATCTTTGGTTGGTTTCCAATTTTCCTGTCATTCCAAAACTGCCAGCTGTTGAACATGTGGATCGTAATATTTAATGCCGGTATGTGTTGTAATATACTTCCTCATAGGATGTTTTGGCTTAATATAGACACCCGTGGAGGTTCCTTATTTTTGCGCAAGTGGTTGCATATAGGGATAATGCATAAACGGCAAATCAAGGACAATAGGAGTATATGCAGGTGGTTTCTTGCTATAGAAAGAAAGCACCGTTTTCTAACATTCAACCAGTGGACACAGATTTTGTTTTCAGTTTCGCTTATCTGGTATTTCTGTTGATAAATGAACCAGGAAAAGGAAAATATGATTTTTGATAAGCTAGAAAAACATTTTACACTGATAAACAGAATAAGATTGCATAGTAGTCACACTGAAATGGCTGTAATTCAACTCTAAAGTGTCATTTTAAATGGGATTTTTTTTTTCCAGTCATGTACGAACAGACAAGTCTGTACAGCTGAACTGCTTTTCTTGTAATGTTAATTTTAAATACACAAAACATACTGGTTTTGATCACAAGCAGAAAAGGTGGAAATATCCATCAGATTCCTTTTTTTCCCTTCTGCTAAAAGTTTAATAATTCAGTCTGACAAGCAGCATCCATCAGGCTCTGTTTATGTAGATCCTGATAAAATACTTCATCATATTGAATAATAACAAATTTAAAGAACAGTTCAGATCTTGCTGAATGCCAGGATTTTCTTTCAACATCGTAGTACTTCTTTTTTTTTAGTCTGGTGATTTCTGTTGATGTCTTCTTCTATAATAATAGACATAGTGAACAAAACAAGTTTATTTTAAGTTTATTTTACTGATAAGGATAGGAACACATCTGCTTTCAGTAATGGAGACTGTAATAATTATTGTAAGGTCATTGTTCTCTCATCCCTGGGAAAATCTTTTTTGTTCTCTCATCCCTTTTGGAAAATGATTTTTTGCATCCCTTTTAGTAGTTTTAGTGGATGTATGTACAGACTGAGTATCTGTTTCTGGATGTCCTTTTGGGCCACCCTCAAATAACATTCTGCATAGTAAAAAACTCCTCTTAAAAACCCATTTACCAGCATTCTGTGGTATTTATTTCTCATTAAATTTAAGATGCATAAATGATGTGCACACATATATACTTCTAAATATATATTTATTTTTTTTTCCCTTTCAGTCACAGAAGCTACATTTATTCTTGGTGCCATCCTGCATGGAGTAAAGAAATAGCAGAACAGAGCATGGGGCACCAGAGGGCAGAATCTGCTATGACTTGTGTGGACATAGTAAACTTCTTAGAGATTAGCACAAAACCATAAGGGACAGTATAACAGCTCTAATTTTATGTAGTAAGCCATATTTGCACAACAATTCCATTACAATACAAAAGGCAATCTTCAGAAGTAATTTAGGAACGGCAACTGTATTAATGCTGAGTCCAAGAAAAGGAGAATAATTTTCTTATGCAATCCAGTTTCAATGCCCAGATGTCTCCTGTAAATTATTTTAATGGTTATTTGATTCTAATTTAAACATAAATTGACCTTAAGATTCACCCATATCTTACATCCGTTTCTTGCAAAATTCTGTTTATTTCAGGTTACTGTTTTTTCACTTACGTTGACATCAGAATAGACTCCGTATTTATGATTTTTTCTCCTTATGACACTTTTTGGAGTCATTTTCAGCATATTAACAGTATCAAAGTGAAGAATCTCAGCAGCATAATACACAAATCACATAGTGGAATAATCAAAAGGCATTTTGAGGAGCATCAAGGCTGTAAATGGTCGAAAGAGTTCATTGAAGTCACCTTCTATCAATTAAAAGAAAATGCTAGTTTCCCCAGCACGTTTTTAAAGATACATCAAATTAAAGTCACACACACACACCCCAACCCCCAAGTTTAGAAGCCAGCAGTGTTCTTCATTTGTAGTCTTTTTAGTGTAATGACCAGTATTGAATAGGATCAGCAATTGTGACCCTCACAGTTTAGTGAGCAATTCAAGAAAGCAATATCCATCTGGTGTGATATTATAGAAGATAATGTGCCTGCTTGTTTCTTACCACATTGTCCTGGTTTGAGCGACACAGGACTAATTTCTCTTCTAATGCCTGGGAAAACTGCACTTTTAGAAGACTCCAGTGTCTGCATTTGTGAAAATATTTTCTTTCTAGACAGCTATGGTATGTGGGTTTCAAGGTCTCAGTGTTTTCGAGCTCTCCAGGTGCAGGGATGAGGAGGAGTGAGACCTGAGCCCTTGACCCAAGCTGGTCAACAGGATTATTTCATACCATGAATGTCACATTCAATATAAATTACAAAGTTTGCTGAGGAGCTCTCTCCCTTCCTTGATGGCTGCCATCCAGAGAACTCCTTGCCCCAGAGCCGGAGCCCTGAGCCCTTGCCTTCCTCCTGAAGCCGCAGCACTCGCAGGGTCCCACGTTTGCTGTCCCCTGCCAGGGGGGCACAGCTTCCTACAGATAGAGTGGGCTGAGGGTATATGCAAGGTATATCCTTGCATATTTTATATTACTATCAGGAGCAATACTGGTTCTTTACTGTTATTAATATTAAGTATTTAGTCTTATCTTATTCAATCTATTTATATTTCAACCCTCGTGTTTCCTTGGTTTTCCCCGATTCCCCTTCCCATGTGGGGAGGGGTCATCAGGTGAGAGAATAATTGTCTAAATGACAATAAATTGTTGTGGGTTTCTCAAACCATAACACGCATAAACTTCCTGCTCTTTTAGTTTTCCTATTTAGCGAGTGAATGACCATGGCAGGGAGGGTAACTTTACTTCTCAACTGCGTTCCAACATTATCTGAGATATCTTATTGGTCTTTCCACAAAGCTCTTAGAAAGAAAATGAAGTAATTTGCTTACTGCAAAGAACTGTCAAGCAAACCTTGCTTTGAAAATGTTGCAATTTTTATTCCATCTTTCTTCTTACTCTTCTCTTAATTCATCCCACCTGAAGGTATTCTTGGCATTCTTCTCAGAGGTCCTTGGTCCTAGTCTCAAGCTGGGACACAGCTAGGCTTCAGTGGGGCCAAGATTTCAACCCTGAACTCTTCGTGGAAGAGAGGCTAGATGCAAACAGACATGCAGAATGCTGTGTGTGTTTGGGGGACAATAATAGAGATAAATGAGGGCTAACAGATGGTTTCAGTGCTAAACTGTAGCAGAAGTTTTAGCAGTTTGGTTTTAATTTTTTGAAGTTATAGTAGACAAAACATAATTACAAGTTGATGGAAGTAGCTAGTAGATGTAATATTGAGTGTCAGGAGTTATCATTTCCTATTCTTTTCTATGATTTCTGGTGTGCCTCATAAGTGAAGCTGTCTGTCTTCAGTTTTTCTAAGTGGAGAAAATCACAAAGAGGGTAGTGTTAACACTGATGGTATTGTGTTCTTCTGAAATTGGATGGAAGAAATAACACAGGAGCCAAGTGTCTTGACAAGATTTTCTTCAAAACATTCATATACTGAGGGCCAAATGCCCGCATGATTTTGTACATCCAATTTGTCCCTTCTTAGGCCTGATTGCAAAAGACCCTGGCAGCCACTTGATGTTTGCAGATCTTGTGAACTTTGAAAAACAGACTCAAAGTGTTTAAATTCTGTGGCTCAAAACCAAGATGCCCGCTACCAACAACTCCTTCTGAAAATACGGACAGAAAGCACATTAGAAAAGCTTGCAAAAACAGCAGGCTTTAAGTCTTCATGAGAATTAATCTTAAGGCCAGTAAGATCTTGTGGTATAGATGGGCACCATGCTCACCATCTTATACCTTCAAGGCCTTGGAGGATGTTCCACAATCTTCTAAACTTTCTGAAAGCAGAAGAAGGCTGTCCAACCTTCAGGGTGCCAGGCACCCTGAGAACAGGCTATGGTGGCTACAGTTTGGGGAAAGAGCTGTGCCTCCTGTGCTCCACTTTAAAACACATTGTAGGGGATATCCTGTCCCCTATATGGTCCAAGCTCTCTGACTGTAGAGTAGAGCCTTGAGAGGATGAACCAGAACAAAGCGTCTCTGCTGTTTCATGCCGTTTGCTTGTGTTAGTGTGTCTCTTCTGTACAGTGCAGCCCAGTAATGTTGTGCTCTCAGTGACCAGCGTCCTGCTGTGACCGAGGTTGGTTCAAAGCAGGCTGGTTCTGGTCTGGTTTTACCAAACTGTCTATACACAAAAGAGTCACCAGCAGTTTTATGTTACTTTATAATACAGGGTGCTAAGTTATTTTAAAAGCTAGGTGGGTCAGACTACATCTGGTGTAAATCAGCATGGATCCAGTCAAATTAAAATATTGCCTGCAGAACAGTATCTCAGTTTTTAGACCAGCCCAACCCAACATTACAGCTGTTAAAATGCTGTTGTGAAAATTTTTGCAGTCACAAGAATAAAATTGGGTGGTTTGGGTTCCCGAGGAGGTTATTTTTTTTATGTAGGTTTAGCCATCGAAGTCAGAAAAAACATCTCTCTTTACTTCAGTGTTGCATCTAAGTTCAAATTTTAAAACTATCTACTATGCAAGGCCATGCAGCACGTACTACTGTTACATAGAATGAACACGATGAAAAATCTTGAAAGATGGAGAGGACACAGGAAGATAACAGTCAAGAGACACTGTTTCCCTGTCCTTCTGCCCTGTGCAATATTTTTGGCACTAATGGCAGATCCAGTCTCCTCCTTGGTAAGATGGTAAGTATTGCGGTGATAAGGGGTAAAGTATTTAGAGTGTCATCGTAAAACATTGTTAGTTTTGAGGCGTCATTAGAATGTCTTCAGTTTGTCTCACACTGTGTGAAGCCAACTCAGTACCTATTTCACTGGTATTTGAATATTCTTGAGTAGTCTTGTGAGATAAATTCATGAAATACTTCCACAGACTTAGGTAAACAACACAGTTGCCTTTCCTGCATTCCCTGCGTAGAATTCTCAACAGAAGAGCAGATATTTTTCAGGGGTCTTGAAGATCTCCATATTTGCCATATTGATCTTTGGCTATGGGGACGTGGCTTCCTTTATTTCACCACAAACACAGCTGCATAAGAGAAGCTGAATAATACTATTACTTCTTAGGAAACTGAGCTATACTAAAAAACTCAGGACGCTAAAATCATACTGAGAATTACTTACTTTTGCTGGTAACTTAATTACCAATAACTTCGAAGAATATGGGGCATTGAACAAACTTAAAAAAAAGCTCCTTATGCATTTCTACTCTGTGCACTTTAATCACTCCTACACAATAGCACATAAAAATTAGAACCATTGTACTCAGTATTTCTGGATTTTTTTTTCTCTCTAATTTTGACAAATATCAGTGTATCTAATTCCAGGAAAACGACACTGTAGTCACACACACAATTACATCTGCAACCATCCACAAGTCCTGTTCTTGGAATATGGGAATGATTGAGCAAAAGTGGTGAGGGCTCCTTTGCATTGTCTAAACTGCAGCTGGCCTCTTCATAGCAGGTACAATATGGAGAAGCACTTATAGTGCCGTAGCTTTCTTCTAATAAAGGGCAAGTCTGTCCAGTATCAGAAAAAAATATCAGATCAACTTAATGATACTTTAACTCTCACCCATAAGTGAGTTGTATTGTACATTCATCAGTACTTTATCTAGTCAACTAAAAGTCATGACTCTGTTAGTGTATGCTGCATAATCAACACAAAATATGGTTATCAGTGTGGGGTTTTTTTCAAAATAACCAGTAAACTTAACTGTCACCTTGCAGAGTAGATTTAAATATTGAATAGATGTAAAGGATGCTCTTCTGTTTTCAACTCAGAGGTGTCTCATCTTAAGAAAGGTTAAAACCCATCTGAAAAACTGATGTAAGAAAACTTTCTTTTCTACTGCCTGTGCTTCTGAAAAGGTCTCAGTGGCTGTCAATTCAGCACTTTTAACAGACACTAAATATGCTTTCTAAAACCTCAGCATCCATATTTTTCTCAGCTTTATCTATTAACTCTCTGAAGGGACAGGTAACAGAAAGTTCGCAAAAAAAAAAAAAGGTCCATTAAGCAATTTAAATTGGAATGTTATCTCCAAATTACAGTATATTTGAGTTATGAACATACGCACTGGGGGCATTTTCCCCTTTAGCGTTTTTGGAGTAATGCTCTACGCATGTTAGAACACAACCAGAGCTACTTTTGGAGATGCGTAGGTTTTCAAATGGTGTGTACCTGCTACTACTTTCGCAAGCAGAAGACTGCATAATGAAATATTGAAAGTGCTAAATCTTACACTTTCTTTGCCAGTCAAATTCTCTACCCTGAAAATAATAGGCCTTAACTGTATATAAACCATTGAACTAGCGATAAATCATTTAGTTTTAGAGAAACGAAGAATTTAACCCTTCTTAATGAGCAGAGCCAGAGCAGAGCCCAGAATAAGTTGGTCGCAACCAGGGGTTATACCATTCCCTTCAATTCACCAGCCAAACCCCAAAGCGGAGGAGAAGGAGGGTCAGCAGAGGGTTCGTCAAACATTTGCTCTCCATCGTCTTCCTCTGGGTGCCAGGCACTCTCACAAAGAAAGCAGAAAGAGCTATTTTTCCTTTCCATGGTGCAAAAGGAAGAGAATGCGATTACTTGAAAACTGTCCCTACGACACTACCCATCAGAGGTACAGCTAGCATCTGATAGTAAATGACTGGAGTCTGGGGAATTCTTTCTCTAAATAACTGTAGTATTATTGTAAGGTATAGAAAATGTGATAGCTCTGTACAGTTTAATTTTTCCAGACAGCAGTATCTATTTCAAGGTAGAGAAGGTGCATCTTTTAAAGGCAGGCCTGATACCAGGGATCAGATAATAGAGGAAGGGCAGTTTATAGAAGCTAGTAACGTAAATGTCTGTGTATTTGTCCTCTAAAGTATTTGCAATCTCTCTGTGTTAAATGGAAGGTAAACATGTTGTTAAGGAAATCCAAATGGGTGCTTTGTGATTCTTTAGTATGTAACAGCCAATGTCAGGCATGAGAAATTGATTGATTGATTTGCACTAGGAAAAGGAGTTTTGATTGATTTACTGAAGAATCATGTGGATTCTTCACCACCAGAAAAAAAAAAAACCACACACACAAAACCAAACACAAAACAAAAAAAGAGAATTTCCAGAGGAAGAACTGTTAAAGTGATAGCATTGTTTGCAGCTGAGAATGTTCATGTTAATGAAAATTGGATAGCTTTGGTGCTTATGTGTATCAGCTTGATCAGCATTTACTTGCTAACAAAATTAAAGAGGAAGAAAAATATAAGACAGTATTATTGCTTCTCATTATATCTAAGGATGAAAACACACACCCTGAAAAAACACCAGCTAGTAACAGCATGAGAGGGGGTGTGTATATACATATATGCCCACCAAAAACGTCTGTCAACCAGTTTGCTTAATAGCCAGAGCTACTTTATGTGCTCTGCCTTTCATACCGGCTTTGTGCTGATGGCAGCGTCTGGTTCAAGGTCTCTGGCTTGATGCTCAGATCCCTCCAAGGGTTTGATCCTCGATGTCCAAGAGATCGGCTTTCCTTCCATGACCTTTCATGGCGGCAGCTCAGCACAATTGTTGACTAACAGGAGGGATGCTTAAGAGTCGCATAAAAAAGTTACCCACTTCACTGGCTCGGCCTCAATTATGGCATAAACTCTCGCCAGAAATAAGAAAGGATACAAAACTGACCACCGAGTCAGACTCAGAAGTTGTCTCTCCAGAAAGAATTCCTTCCCACACATATATAACAAGCATGCACATGCATAAACTCTCTCAGCAAATTAAACAAACAAAAAGCCTATCAGCAAATCAAACAATTCCCCTTACAATCTCCCAGGAAAGAAATAAAGAAATTAAGCAATAGCTTTTGTTATGCAGTCTTAAATTTAAAAACTGTGGAAGACAGATGGATATATAGTAATGAAGCAATATCCTAAAACTTATTTTATATAGGTAGGAGGAGAGTTCAGAGAACATCAGCATTCTGTCCCATCACTCTCATAAACAAGCCAGAAATAGTTTTGATTTAATTGAAGTTACAACAAGATGTTTTATTCCTGAGTTTACAACGATATAATGCAGTTAAATAAGCTACACTTGAGAAATTAGTGAAGAAGGAAATATTTTCTGGGTACGAAATGAACTTGTATATAAACTTTGGATACAGCAGATTTAACACTGTTATAGTCCTATAAGGTTGACAGACAGATATCTATATCATCTAACCATTCCAGGTGTTAAGGGAGAAAAGAATTTAACAGAACTAAAGTATATTCAGCCTGGGCTGGTGGGAGGTGTCCCTGCCCGGGGCAGGGGGGGTGGAACTAGGTGATCTTTAAGGTCCAACTCTAACCATTCTATGTTTCTACAATTCTATGATTTAGCAGATTTTACTGGTAGAAAGAGGAGAATGTTGTCCAATCACATAAGATTTCTTTGGGCAACGATTTGATGTGTGAAGTTCAAGCTTTTTCCAAGTAGATGTCTATGCTATCAACTTTTTTTTATTTATTTATTTAAAAAAGCTAGAGAGGCAGCATAGAAAACAGAGTTATAATTCATGTTCAGTGTCTATATTGTTTCAAATGACGCTCCTACATCTTCTGCAGGAGATGGGGTACCTTGCAAACACAGTAATTTACCAAGTGAAGAATTGTTCTCCTGATCAATCTCATGTAGGATTTATAGTTGTAACCTTATTATTACCATTAGTGTCATGTTTTTAAAATCCAAAAGTACATTAAAGTGCCAGTTTAAACTTATTTAGGGCAAAATTTCCTGTAACAGTAAGTGTGATCAATTAATAAGTCATTATATATATTTTAATGAAGAACTCCTCATCAGTTCTAGTGTTAGCTCTTTCAATTTTTCTTAAAGCATTTTGATTGTCCAGGAAAATGATAGAGAAAATTCCTTTTTCCTTCTTTATTTTTAACCTTTTTCCTATTCACTTTATGTCTACACTACCAGTCAATAGTATTTTTTAATATATATTTTGAAGCACGTGCCATCTTTTATTCTTAGATGTCTGAAACAATCTTTATATCTCTTTATTTTGACTTTTACTGTTGAAGGAACCTGAATTCAGGAGCAAATGACTTCAGTCAGTTCTTCTATGTTGACTCCTCCGTATGGGGAAGTTTGTGTGGTGGATAACATAGCTGTGTCTTTATTTCCTCTCTTTCTGCCTACTTCTTCCTGAAAGGCTTCTCTGCACCCTGCTCCTCTTCACACAGCAGCTGATTTCTTGCCAGAGGAACCTTTTAGAAACTGATTAAGATTCTGAGTTACAATTTGAGCTCTATTTACTTCCTGCCTAGGGCTGGGTTTCTCATCTGACTTGTCTCCTTGCTCTGAGAATCAGGCAAGTCCTATTGCAACACAGCTGATCATCTGCCCTTTTCGGGGGTGCCAGCCAAGCCAACACCAGGCAATCTTCTTCTCAGCTTCCACAGCGCAGTATTCTCCAGGACGTTGACTGGAGGACAGCAGGATGGGATGGGTACCACCACTGCAGTGCCGAGGAACTGAAGCGCGCGTTGTTTAGATACTTGCTTCTGCATACAAGGGGGTCCACACACAAGGAAGACATCAGTCTTTGCTTTATGCATGATTTCATGTCCTCATTAGTCAATGCTCATTATATTTCAGCTCTCTGTCCAACGGTGCCCCGTATCCAGAACAAACAGTATTAAAGGTGGTGATTCATAGTTTCATATTTAGCTGTCGCTTTCTTCCAAAATAATCAATCCATGCCCTACCTTTGCACTTATACAGCTTATTTCTATAGTACTTTAGAAATTGCACTTTTGTAAAGAGATTGCACTAAGCTGAATTTCAATAGTTCTGTCCACTTCAGCTAGAAATTCCCCAGCACAGATATAATCCACACACACTTGCAACTCACTGCTCTAACCAGTCTAAATGTGTTCTGATCACAGAGCTCTGCTGCAACACTAGCAGAATAAACAACTTTCAGAAGCTTTCAGAGACCCCCAATTGTATTTTCTAAAACACTTCTTTACTTTAAGTACGAGAATTTTGCTAATGTGTATACCTCACAGAAGCAGGCGGAGAGCAGAATTGCCCACTGCAGTAGGGAGTTAAAGTTTTCAGTGTGACTTGGAATGAAAAATCCAGATATTGAAATTGTGAAAGAATAGAGTGAAGAAATAATAATACTAAATCCATTAAAGCGTCTGATTTTGTTCAGATATGCTTTACATTTTTGCTTCAATTTTTACATGCTGCAATATTTAACATTATGAAAAGAAAAAGAAGGAAAGTCACACTGAAAAGGAAAAAGTTAAATAGGCCATGTAGAAGTTATCAAACAGGGCATGATTTCTTTTATACTTTTGAAACAAAATTTTGGCACAATCAACATCATCTTCCAGAGCATTTCTTTTGCAAGAGATTCATTAGAACAGTAGGAATTTCTCCACCAGAGTTTTGCTAGGAGATCATTTGATAGATGTTTTCATATCTAAAACAAAAGCAGTAATTTTTAGCATGACATCTGCCTAACTTTTCTTTTTTTAATTTTTGTGCAGTTAAACAGCGGCTACTCTATAAAGAGAAATGTTGCTTAAGTGGATCACAGGTAGATACCAGTTTAGAAAAATTATCTGGACTAATTGATAACAAAAGGTTTTTTGTTGTAGACCAGCATCTGTGCTTTGAATTTTCAATGGTATTGTATGAAGGGCATTTTTTTTATGTTTGGGATTTGCAGGGGGGACTTGAAGGGGAGGGCTGCTTTTACATTCATCACTTTAACTCAAACACGGTGCCTTTAAAAATAAGATCAATTTAGATTTGCAGATGGCATGCTGATGTACCCTCATCTGAAGTGCCAGGGTTTATTTTTTCCATGTTTCCACAGTACAATAAGTTCTGAGTTGTGTCTAGCTGAGGGTCCAAGGCTGCGTTTAACAAAGAGACTGAACTTTTAACCTTTCGGCTCCCAGATTTTGATTATTACGACTAACTGATTTTCATTTAGATTTCGTTTCATTAAAGTAAATCCAAATCATCGGTAAACACGCATATGTATGAATATACTGACCCTCAAGCAATAAAGGATGTCTTTTGCAGGTCACTAGCAAGGAAAGAGATACGTGAGAAACCCTTACCCTAATTTAATTAGTAATCAGCACTTAAATGAAGAATTCTCATGCCTTGGTTTCAGTTATTAACTTACTCACCTATGTACCAATTGATGCTTTCCCAGAGATAATGCTATACCATTGTTTGCCTTCTAAATGCTGTTTCAGATACTCTGCATGCCACTAGATATTTTTTGAACGATCAGGCATTGTTTTGCACTAAGTTCAAATTAAAATCTTCATTGTTATTTTCTGTTTGTTCGTACAAAGCCAGCTGAAAGAAGCCAAATAAAAACACATTTAAAGGGCTCTATTTACCTTTTAATCTTCTTGCCACTGCCATTATACTCTTAAGCTATAAACGAGTGGAAACCGTCTCTGTGAGAAGTTATAAAGTGACATGTCTCTTCCCTTCTTCTTGGAGGAATAATGTGATGAGCAGTGAACACTAGAGGGGGAGCTTAACCGTTCAGGAGACTTAAATCTCCAGACCCTCTGGGAGAGGATCAGAGTGATACGATAGCTGCTGACTTAAACAAGCAAAGTTAAGGCATGGACAGCCATGGTTCAGAAGTCAAGAGGTCAAGAATAGTAGAGAGCCAATTTATTGTCATTTTCCAAAAAGGCAGCAAATCATAAGTGGAATTGAGAAGTTTAGGGCTGTGCTCCTACCATGATGTGGTATATTTTAAAAACCTCTCTAGAGGCAGTTTAACATGAAGAGTAGGATTACAGGGATTTTTTTTCCCAAGGACTGTCTGTCATTTAAATGTCTGAGGAATGATGGAATGAATTATCATAAAATTTTGACAAATTTGATGGCTCAACCAAAGGGGGAAAACAGACATTCCACTTATTGGGTTCTAATAAGACATGACATTTAAAATGAGTTTACATGGCAGTTAGACCTTTGCTTTTCTTTTTTTTTTTTTTTCCTTTCTTTGATTCAGAAACATTTGTGTTTGGAGAGCAGTTATTTATAACTGATGCTTGTTTAAGAATGGAAAGCATGCTCCTTTTCATCCTCTGCTTCCTGTGTTTTAATGACTCGGTGCCTGCTTCACGTATTGTACTTTCATATACCCTTAATTTTGAGCCTTGCTGGCTCTGTACATCCTTTACAGCAACAATAAAATATTAACTTACTATATCTTTTTACTAACTTTGTTTTAATTGCATCGCAAAGAATGCTTTTCATTTTAAAAGGTTTCAGGTTTTTATTTCTACTTGTTGAAATGAAAACATGTTAATAATTCATTTTCTGTTTATATTGTATCTCTCCTCTAAAGGAAGTAATGACAAGTCCAAACTGCCTATTTTCTGCTTACACAAACTCACAGGTAATCTGGTGCCCACTTCTCATTTGGGCAATGTAGCATTTGTTCATTTCTTATGAAGCATCCTAGAAAACCGGCTAGGTGAGTTTAGTTTTGGGTTGTTTTTTTTTTTCTTTTTTTTCTGTTTTTAATACCATATACCACTGACTGCATGCAAAATAGCATAGATACACACAGGAATTTTCTGAGTGCAAAAACGTCCAGGAAGGTCTCTGAAATGCTGTTATCAGGATGTGGAGCTGTGCACGCAAGAATCTGTTACAGGAAAGTGCATCTTTTTTTAAAATAATGTTCCTGCCAGGTCCCAAGCTGATGATGAAAGGTGGATGTGAGCATGGCAGCTGCTTGGCCAGGGGGTGCCTGATCCATAACCTGAGCCAACTTGGCCAGGTCACTGCTTCTGGCGCTGTCCCTGGGTCAGTGAAACTAGCTGTTGCCCTAGCAGGAATGTGTTCCAGCCACAAATGTAGAGCCAAAATATAGCTGAATTAAGCAAAACAAAACATAACGATAAATCATGTTTTGTTTCTTTTCCAGATTGTTTATCACTCTGGGTGGGATGCTAATTTTATCTGCAGTTACTAAAGAAAGTAATGTTCATGCTATAGCTGCAAGGTACCAGATAAGCACAAATTAGGTAAGTGTATGTTTGTATCTCGTTACCTGACACAGGTTATGATATTTTTCAAGAGCCTCTGCAAATGATTTTCCCTGTTTCTGTTTTGCTCTGCATAAAAGGTAGATACTATTTTGTTTTTCTAGTTTTTTCCCTCTGGAGGCTTTTACTCATGGTGACTCTACTCACAGCTTTCCCTGGACTGCAGATATGTAGAAAATGCTACTGTGCTACTATATTCAAATAAATGCATTGAAATTATAAATTTATTTATGACACTTTGTTATATCACAGGCCATATTGATCTTTACATACATGATGAAAACTTGTCACTATTGCCTTAATTTAAATATATTAATATTAATCTCTATTGTTTTATTATACTCAAAATCATTATAGTACATTGTAAAAATGTGAAAGGTCTGAAACATCACCCTTCAGTGTAAATGCAAAAATGAACTCATGAGCTTAGAAAGGCACTAGTTCAATTACACATTATTCAAACTTTTTCTGTCTTGAACTTTCATGAGCCGTTTCCTGAACAGGATGTTCCTGCCCTCAGAAGGAAAGTATGCCACTAGTTTAATTTGAACTTATCATAGTGCTGTATCGAAGTAGGATGTCTGATTTGATTTGCATATGTACTTTGATGGTGTAGAAAAGAGTTTTAGGGATACTACTAATAACAAAAATAAAATGATCAGAGGGCTGGAGCCCCTCTGCTGGGAGGACAGGCTGGGAGAGTTGGGGGGGTTCAGCCTGGAGAAGAGAAGGCTCCGGGGAGATCTTAGAGCCCCTTCCAGTGCCTAAAGGGGCTCCAGGAGAGCTGGGGAGGGACTCTGGATCAGGGAGGGGAGCCATGGGACAAGAGGGAACATTTTTAAACTGGAAGAGGGGAGATTTAGGTGAGATCTTAGGAAGAAATTCTTGGCTGTGAGGGTGGTGAGCCCCTGGCGCAGGTTGCCCAGAGAAGCTGTGGCTGCCCCATCCCTGGAGGTGTTGAAGGCCAGGTTGGACGGGGCTTGGAGCAACCTGGTCTGGTGGGAGGTGTCCCTGCCCAGGGCAGGGTTGGCACTGGATGGTCTTTAAAGGTCCTTTCCAACCCAAACCATTCTAGGATTCTGTGATTCTATGCATAATATATTATGTGTTATTGCAGGCAAGCATTACTGCCATAGCCTTATGGGTCTTAATAATTTGCTTCATTTTAGAAAATGATGAGTGACTGGATTTGAACAAGAAGCAGGTCCACTGATTATACACCACACAGACCACAGCCAGCTTTTAAGGGCACATTTTCTTCTGTTTTGTTACTGTATCCCCTCTGATTTTCAATAAAGCTTCACTGCTGAAATTAATAGGGGAATTTGACCCTGTATTTTCAAGCACACTAATTTCTCTTTAGACCAGACCTTTTTATTACTCTCATATCCTGTATTATCTCACCCAGACGTGTATTGCTTCCCTGTGACGTTTGAGGAAAGACCATATACAGCAGTAAATACACTTCAGGAAGAGGGAGAAGACAAATAAGAGGTTACTAACTGCGGAATAAGAGCTCTTTTAAAATCAATATCCATCCATGCTTCACCAGATTTCACCTTTTCTTCTCTCTGATCTCTTCTTTTACTTTACTAATTTAAGTAGCTCAGGTAACCAGCTACAGTCTTTTCAAAGGTGCAGGGCCAGACTGAATTCCTCCCAACCAGTTGCTTTTGCTACTAATGTTTGGCATATGATTCTTTTTTTTTTTTAAATGTAACATAAGTCTAACATTTAAGCAGATAACTGTGAATACAGTAAATGTAACTGAGGGTACAAAAATGACATGAAGAAGGTAAATCAGTATAGCAGATAACAAACATTTTATAAAGGCACAAGATTCTGGATTTTCTAAATTGAGATTTACATTTATGGCAACTCTGAGTGAACTCAGGCTCTAACAAGAACACTTTTTGGACGAGATCTGGCTAGTGAAGCAATAAAAACTGGAAATTCACCAAGAAATCAGGCAGGCCCTAAGGTAATTTAGAAAAGAAGGAGGCGTGCAGAGATGATTGTTTCCAAAGGAAAAGAAAATATTAAACAAGTATCAGCTATCTAAACAGAAAGGACATTATAATTCATTTTTCTTGTTTAGTACAGTGTTGCATAACTAATAAACTGCTGGATATTTTCTGAAAATCTTTGTTTTCTCAGGCAAATAAGCTGAAGAATGGCTTTATGTTGGTGGTGAGCAGAGGTAACCACTCCTTTCCCTGGTAAAACTCTCCCTGGGTCCGAGCTATGCTTTTGCCTGTGCTCAGCGCTGCTCCTACTTGATGTGAGAAGGGAAGTCCAGGAGGAACCTCAATGCAGTTGCTGCTTCTGAGCAAATGGCAGTGGGTTGCTTTCCATGAGAATGTGGCTAGTGAAGGAGATCTTCTCTTTAATAACAAACTAATGTAAATGGGCCCATTCCAGTGTTTGCCAATATAAAAATAAAAAAAAAAAAAAAAAAAAAAAAAAAAAAAAAGAAAAAAAAAAAAAAAAAAAAAAAAGAGTCTTCCTTTGTTTCCAGAACATGTATGTATGAACATAATGGAGGCCTTGCAAAGAAGTACAACCCCGATGCCAGTGTTTGCGGGATCACTGGTTGAAAGCAGGTCTGTCCTCATCATATGTCTGGTTTGGATCTCACCCTCCAGTTTTAACTTCTCCTGCCCCTATACAGAGTCCTCAGGTATGTTTTTCACTAGAGACCCACCCATGCTGTGATTGGGTAGTTGAACCGCCTCATTTTTGGGAATTTCTGTATGTCAGTTGAAGTTTGCTTCTCCACCACTCAAATTCAGCGTAGAATCATAGAATCGTTTTGGTTGAAAAAGACCTTTAAGACCATAGAGTCCAACCACTAACCCAGCATTGCTCAGTGCACCACTAAACCACGTCCCTCAGCACCATGTCTACCCGTCTTTTAGATACCCACAGGGATGGCAACTCCACCGCTTCCCCGGGCAGCCTGTTCCAGTGCCCTTAGGGAATACAATGCGGCAGCTGGAACACTCTGCAGAGGAGTTAAAATGGGTCTGATGTGTCTGTCACAGGTCAGGTTGATGCGGATGCCAAATTATGGCCTGGGCTGCATCACTTTCCTTCTGCAGTGTTGTCGCCCACGAGGAAGCAAAGATTTAAGGATGCTGCTTTTAATATTGAGCTGTAAAGTACGAAGGAAAAAAAAACAGCAAGGTGTTTCTAGGAATAATGCAATTAGAGGGAGGGTTAGTTGTCTTCAAAGGATAAACAGTGTAATTGAAATAAGGGATATTATCTAGAGAGAAAGAATTAAACCAGAAGATGTGAAAGAACTCATTGTCTATTAATACCCACAGAATGATTCATAACGGGTTGCTGCTTTCAGCTCTGAGTAAGTGATTAGCAGTTAGATCTACTCAGTAAAAGTTTTTTGTAGTGGCATGCTAAAAGAGAAAAAAAAAACTCTCTGGGAATGGAAACAAATAGTGATCCTAACAGCCTGGCTTCTGAAATCAAAATCAGTGCTAACAGGTACAGCCGTGGCAAATTCTACCAGAGAAATGGAAATCTACTATTTTGCACTTGTACATCTGTCAGTCTGAAGCCATTCACTAGTTCATTTCGGGCTCTTCAGTCATTTTATAGTTAAGTACATTTCCCATTACAAGCTTGATTTCTAATTCTACGTTTCTAAATTGCCCCACACAGAAGCAGCCTCTTCAAAGCTTACATGGTACATCTTCACCAAAAATTGTGTTTTGAGGGGAAATATGGAGTAAACTGGAGAAGTCATTCTAAATTTAGGGCAACTTAAACGCTTTCTTTTTATTTTTCATTTTTTTCTTGTTATTTAGTTGCTTGGCTACGAAATCCACGCTTGTTCTGTTGTTCTTGTGAAGGAGCACTTTTTAGTACATTTCCGTGGGAGGTGAATCTGTTAAAGGGTACCCAGTGATGAAGTGCAAGTGCAGTAGCTTGTGATGTCCGGTCCTACAGAGCAGCTCAGAGGAGGCAGGAGCACAGCTGTGTGTGCTGTAAGGACACAGGCTAACACGGTGTGGAAAACAGCACGTGGAGGAGATGCAACTGATGCAGATGAAACCATAAAGAGGGGGATGCAGGAAACACGTATAGTAACCCAGGGATGACAGGGAAGCCAGCTGAGAAAGAGCCACTGTGTTAAATCTCCAGCGTTTCAAAGGTTTTTCAGCGTTAATGTAAGCTTGTGAATTTATTTTTCTTCCATTTCCTTAGTGGTCTACTATCCCGTGTAAAAATTCCTTCTTTTCCTTTCCAAAGTCTCAACTCACATGCAGTTATTCACACATAGTGAAATGTCAGTGATTGTAAACCACATCCATTGACACAGCAGTTCCTAGGAGGTAAAGCAAATATTTTTAGTTAAAACTACGGAGTGAATTTTACTTTTGCAGAACGCAATTACCTAAATTAGATTTAGGTAGGATACCTAACACTTTTATTGTCGTCACGTCCTCAGCAACCTCAAGCACTGGATCGGATTCATCTCTCAGCCAAGAGAAGGGAAGCTGCAGAGAAGCAAAACACTATGAAATGCAGAACATGGTTTTGTCTCCATTATCATTTTAGGGATGCTAACAATAGACTGAGCACACTTCCTCCCTTACCTCTGCAGTAACTCTGTCAAAACAAATTGTTTTCAGTTTAAACCCAAATTAATTAGCCAGCTTTATTATTTCAGGAGAGAGAGGCTGGCAAAGGAAAAACAGAAAAAGAAAAGACCCAGGAGTCATTGGTAGAATAGGTGGTTTATAATGTGTTAAATGTGTTTATTTGCACTTCCAAAGTTCAGATTTCCTCATACATTTTCATACTGATAGAGATAAAATGCTAAAGTCTTAAATCCCTCTATGCCATGCTGAGTTGCTAAGGGCTGTTGAGTTTTTGTTATTTCTCCTCTCGAGTTAGCTCTGATTATGCCTGCTGAGTGAAAAATTTGTATTTGCCGACAGAAATAGGAACCATACCACGTGCGCTTGCACTCAGCAAATGCTCCAATACATCACAAAGATTTGCTCAACCCACCTTCAGAGGCCAAATCGAGCATGTTATTTTCTGTTTAGATCTGATCCTGAAGACTATCAGTCAGGAGTGTTTCTCAATCTCTGATTAAAACAAGGCCTACAAAGCCGCAAGTGTTCATGCACAGTCTCATTAGAGGACTGGATGGAGTGACCCTGGTCTTCGAGCACAAAGCTGTGAGTGAACTTCAAATATGAGAGTGCATCAATCAAATCCGAGCAAGGCTTTTATGTCATTTTTTCTACTTTGCCTTTAAAGTCCTAAAGGAATGCCCTTTCCACTGTACAGCCAAGGATCATTCAACAGCAGCAAACAAACCAACAAAAAGCCTCTCAGGAGAAGGATTTTACTCCCCTCAAGAAGGGGAAAGCAAGATATTTTACTAATGTGTTTTCTAATAAAATAGAAAATACACTTGGCTCGTTTCATAGCTCTGTGAGAATGATTCTTGCCAATCTGGAGGGCTCAGAAGTATGTTCAAGAAATAGAAATTTTATTATAAAAATGATGAAAAGGGAGGTTTTGTGCATGTGCCTTTAAACCAGGGTTGGTGCAGCTTTTTGCACCCTTTTGATTTTTGCTCCTGCTTATTGACGGCAGGAAGAGGCAAAAAATACATTTGAGAACAGCGCAACATTTGATCCAGATACTTGGTGCTATACCGCACTGTGGTATGCAATTCTTTTCTCTTCAAACGATGATGACATTTTAGTAACTACTCTTAAATGGGAAAATTAAATTTAAAAGGTGTTACACTTCACCATCTAAAACTCGTTTTCAAAAGCCGTGATGATGCAGTGAACTGTGATCGCAAACGAGAGGAAGTTTTTCTTTGAACAAAACCGAGGATCCAAAAATAAATACAAGCCAGGGATGACTCTCTATGGAAATTAAATTAAAATGAGCTAGGGGAGTTTAAAAAACAGAAGAAGCTAGATAGATGAAACAAGCCTAAAACTGCCAAGTGACCAAAACTTTGGAAGTCTGACAGACGCATTGTACTCAGCTGCGTTCAGCTGAAGTTAGAAGGACCTAGTATTTAGTGTTTGTCCACAAGATATCCTTTTGTGTCTGTATCATGGTTTTTTTCCCCTAAACTTCATAGACTATGAAGCAGCCATGACTTAAACACCAATCCTTGCCTTGACATCATCTATATATACACATATACATATTTTTTCCAATTTTTAATATGTGGCGGTATTTCCATCATTATATTTAAATGTGGGGTTTTTTTTGCAGGCCTACAGATGTTCAGAAGAACTATGCAGATTTTAGAAATGACTTCTAGAGCATTTATGCCACTTGACGGTGCCCCATCTGTGCTTGCCCTGTAGTGTTTGACGGGGCATCGGTGTAAATTGCTACTTTTTTTTGTTAATTAACTCACTGCAGAAAAACCATCATGCAATACCTGTTATAATTCTGATATGCTTCAGAGTATACACTTTTTTATGAGATAATGTTGAGTCCTGAGTTTGCCTTTGCTCTTACACTTTCTGAAACCAGATGTCAAGCTACTTCTCTTTTCAGTCATTGAAAATCCAACAAATTTAAGAAATTAAACTTTTGCTCCTGACTCCTGACTAACACATATTTCTTTACTTTTCTTACATCATATTGTTGTTAACCTTTACTTATACCTGACATATATCTCCAATTTAACATATTATTTGGTGCACATTTATGAATTTATAAATTAATAGCTATGTACTTACACACTTATATTTTGTGAAAATCTACTAGCCAAATCAACCAGATTTTCTGTTGATGTTAGGTTTGGTCTATGCAGTTACTTGATACATGTTTTTAATGAGGGTCTGAACATCTGTTTGTGGGGTTTGTTTTCTTTCATTCCTTGTTCCTCCAGAAAAAAAACAAAACAAAACAACCCCAAACAAAAAAAAAAAAAGACCCCAAGAAACACAAACCCAACTTTTTTAGGCTTTAATTCACAAAGTCTTTGAACCTGTTCTAAAATCTTTGTATCTTTTTGGCACTAAGAAATAATGAGGTATAGTTTTCCTCAATGTTGCAGTTTTTAATTTCAGTTTCTAGCAAAATTACGTTGTCTGTTTGGGTTACTTGTAGATTTAGGTAGAGATTTTCATTATGCTAAGAGACAGTCTCCTAAACCTGCAGATTCAGGAGCTATGGGCCAGTTGGGACTTCAGAAGATGACTGGAAAAATCCAGAAGGCTGAGCAGGTTGTTTGTGTTAGGAAATGGCTGCATGCATTTTTTACGTTAACTTGATGTATATCCAGCACAGAATGAATGTTTAATCTTAATCTGACCCACGTTATTGTTCAAGGTCAAATTTTAATTTATGTTTTCCAACATTCCTTGGTTTTCTCTCTTCCATTGGTATTGTAGAGGGCATTTTGGGTTTTTTTTGTTTGTTTCCCTTTTGCATATGGGAATAGGTTGTGAAGTATGTACTGTTGACCAAGGGGGCACTCAGTGTGTCAATAACAACAGACTGTGCATGGATGTGGTCTTTGATTTCTGTTACCAAAGCTTGAAAATATGGATATATGTTTTACCATTACAGGACACATTCATTTTTTCTACACAGAAAATTGCTTTATTACTGTTTGAAAAGCACTGCAAAAAGGCTTTTGTATGGTGTTCGTTGGGTGGTAAATAAAAAAAAGTGATTTATGAAAAAGAGAATTCTAAACTACGTGAGGTTTAAAATCCAGGATGTGTCCTTATAACACAAGCAGTGTCATGTCACAGCATTATACTCTAAGCACAGCTAAGGATGATCACTACAAATGCTTACCCCTTCCCGTACCTTCTCTGTTATGAAGTGATCTGTGCAAAGTTCAAGCTATTACAAAAGCAGCAGTGACAAACTTGCACTGAGCACGTGCCAACAGTGCCTGTGAAATTCCAGTTAAAACTATGTTCTCTGGTGTTCTCAGATGTGGGCAGATTTAGATAAGGTTGTGTTTATGCAGAGTCAGGTGAGACTAGACAACAGTACGGTATTACGACAATACTCCATTGCAACAAGTTGACAATCTAAATAAGTATGTCAGCGACAAACATGGACAATGTCACCCTAACCTTTCTTTTTCTCAAAAAAAGTTATTAAGTCAGCTTCCTACAAGTAATTATCTGTATTTTTCTAACCATATCTTAATGGCACTTTTCTATGGGCTGATCAATTTTCTTTGTTAGAGAAAAACCCATAAATTGTTCCCAATAAAGAGATATTTAGTTCGCTTCCCCTTCCCTCCTTTCCCGTTTCCCACCTCCTTTCATGTTCCTCCTGGACACGCTGCAGCTTCCAGTACGGGCATTTGGTTATCATCTGATATTGACAGTGCCAGATGCTTGGCATTTTCTTAATTTGTCAAACATTTTTGTTTGTGCTTGGATTTGGTTTTGGTTTACTAAGGAACTCCTAGGTTGTTTCTCTTCATTGTTGTTTGGTTTCGGAAACGAAATTGATTGCGCTTAAGCAGACTAAGAATAGAGGCAGAAGAATCATACAATTTTTGTTTCAATATACTATATTTGATTGTCTGGTCTATTAAGTCCATCAGCTACTGATCATTATATCTTCTATCTATAATCATTATTTCTGCTGTTAGTCCTTAATTTTTTACTTTTTAGATTACGTATGCTTGCTTTCATTTAAACCATCTCTCTGATGCGTGTTCAGCACTGGGCATCTCTGGCTATTCTTCGATTTCTTTTCAACAACCGTTTTATGACCTTTATTACCTACTGTTTCTTCTTTTGCAGATTTTGTTCATTTACTTCAATTTGCCTGGACTCACAAGTTTCACAATTAACTTTTTACAACTTGTCCACCAGTCTTTTCCTCGGACAATACTCTCACGCTGAGATGCCCATACATGGGGTATGAGCTCCCAAACCACTCCCCATAGCAATGGTCGTGTCTTTCATCTGATTTGCTGTTTGGCAGATTTTTCCAACTCTTTCTAGAAACCAGGGCATAATACAGGCTAACATCTGTCAAGTAAATGACCAGATCAGACTTGCTCCAGCCGTTAGCCAGAATAGTGTCAATAGCTTCTTCACAGAAAGCCATGGCTAAGAGAGACTGATAGTAATTAGCAGAATTTTCCTTGGAAAGCATATGTTGATGCTGGAATATAAGCGCGGTTCTGTTTATTTTCAAAAAGTCACTACAGTCGTGTTTATATCTGAGCAGAGAATGAAGCACTTCAGCAACAAGGGGTCTGTGTTTATGGTAATAGTGTCTAAGTGCCCAGACACTTGCTGATTGCCCTGTTGTAATCAATGTATCCAAGGGTGGAACATAAGCTCCAGACAATCATCTCAATTTCCTAAATAGTGGGACAAAATATAGGAAAAAAAAAAATTATGAGAGGAGAATGAACAGTTGATTAAAATAACAACAGCAACAAAGATTATAGAAAAGCAACCTGAGGTAAGTGTTATTAAAAGAGCTTGCAAAATGTCTGACAAAAAATATGCAAAAAAAAATTTAGAGGCTGTCAGTGCAGCATTGCTTTGTACTTGGTCACTACTTTTACATAAAGAATGTGAAATTTTTGCCTGTTGTGTACTAAGCCATTTCCTAGAACTCTGCCTGTTCGATATTGGATGTTGAAAAGGAATAATACCTTTCGCTACAGGTAAATGTGTTGGGCTAGATGGGGACAGCTCGTGTGGGATTTGTCTTGCATAACTTCAGCTGTATACAGCCATAGACACCTGTGTCCGAGTTCCTTTTACAGCAGTGGAGAGAAATGAAGTGAACGGGTACTTTTAGGGGGTAATACAGCCAACACATTTTAGATATGTACTTTGGGATTAAGTCAGTTGTGCCACAGAAATTATTTTCTCCAGCGATTGTAGAGACACAAGTGGGAACTTCCTCGCTGCAGAAATATCTGTTGGCAGGTGAATGCCACCTCTCAAGCCTAGTTCAAAATAAGAAACGGACATAGAGGAACCTCTTCCAGGACCAGCTTTTTCTGCATTCAGAGAGGAAATTTTGTATCTGATTCTTCTTTGCTTCAAAAAGAAAAATAACCTCCTGAAGCCCGCTGCAGAATCGAACATATCTTACATATGCCAGGTCAGGTCTTTAGATCTTCCTTGACATCGTCCACCTCCATTTAGGCACCTCCTACCCACTAGCCCTGGAACACACACGAAATCAGACAAACCGTGCGTTTACATGCTGATCTGAGATGAGATGGAGTTGGGTTTCAATGCTTTCTTTGGATGGATCATGGTGGATAACATCTCCTTGTTGTGATAATCAGCGCAGGACATGGTGGGCAGTAGGGGATGGTTTGTAGCCTCTTTAGAGCTAGTGAAAAATTTGGTTTTTATCTGTACTTGGGCTTTGTTGCATGTAATGAATACCCCTGTCTTCGCGACTATCTTACAGCAGAAAATGCTTTGAGTTGTAATATTCAGTACAAGAGAACTCATCAATCAAATTCAAACTAGAATCCAAAGTTACCTGTAACACTGGAACTTCTGAAGTATTTATTTTTATTCTCATTAAATAAAGAGAGCCACAGATTATGATAAATCTTGTGTTGCCCTTCAGAGATACATCATCTAGTGCTTGAGGCCAAGAAATGAGTAGTTTCCATAATTAGTAAGGGAAATTGAATAATTGGGCTGTGGTTTATGAGGGTTCTTTCTCTAAGAAGAGAAACCATGTAAGTCTCAGTCAAGTGGGTTAACATGATTTATTTTTTTAGCACACAATTATCGCAAGTTCATTTAACATAAATTCTACACTTGAATATTTATTTTGCATTTTTTTTTCATTTCTTCTTAGCATAACCACAGGACCGTGTTTTTGTGAAGACTTTATACTCATATTTTCTGCCTGGAAACGTGCTTAATATCGTGGTTAGCATGATTTCTAACTCAGAATATTCTATGATATATTTTTTTCTGAAGACAGTGAAAGAAATAAGTGCTTGTCTTCCAATAAATGGCATAAATTGGGGTATTTCAATGGAATTTCACATGGTGACAAGACACCAATTTATTTCATATTTTGCCATCACAGAGAATCTTTGCATCTGAATTGTTTATGCTCAAATAATTTAAAAAGCTAAATCAGTTTACAGGTATCTTCCTTGCTAGGCACAAAAACACTCTTGTGTGCTGGCATTTTCTAATGCATGTATGATGTTATGATACATGCATTTTAATGCAGTATTAAGTTAATAAAAACAAGAAGAGGAAGAATCCACTTCACGTGCAGCTTGTAGGAATCAGAGAAAGCAGGTTTGCCCAATAAAAAAATGGATTCTTCCATATTTCAAAGTGAATAGTTCCACAGATTTCAGGAAATATGATCCCACAGTGTTGCAACCTTAATAAGAGCGATGAAAAACTGGGGCAATTTCCGTATATAAAACAAACCCAATCTCAAGATTACAAAACAGAAAGTAGAGATTATAAAATCTTCTACAAGAAACGCTGATGACAATGTAGGACAGTTTTAAATGCAGTATTATTAAATCAAGTAATGAGTGGTGCAGGTGTACCGCTCGAACTCTAAGGATATCCTGCTGTGAATCCAGGGTCATGAGGCCAAGCGGTCCTTCAGACACACGTGAAAACATGGATATGCCCGGTCAACCTTGCTGTACAGGGATTTCTTCAGCCTGAGGATGGACAGAGGCAGCTAGACCTGACGCCAAGCACATCTCAATTCCTTTGCATATAGTGTTAGGGAAAGGTATCGCTATGCTTTCCTCATACCCGTCCCACTGTGTCGGAGAGTTCTAGGGAAGCAAAGACAGGATGAAGGGACTTGCATAGAAAAACCAATAGTAACAATTTAAAAAATCATGTGGAACAAAGCATCAGAACTTCTGCTTTCTTCATACTATTATGACATGGAGAAAACTAACTCGCAGCAAAGCGGTTCTCTGGATGCACCCTGCAAAAAATTGGTGTTATTGCCCTTTGCTGGGTCTGACCAAACATCTACCTAGCCCAGCATTCCTTGTTTCTGTCAAAGCAGCAGTAGATGCTTACAGAAAAATATACAAATATACACAGAAAGTAGAAGAATGCATAGTAATCATCTAACAAACCTTAGCCTGAACTTGAAACCCTTATTCATGTGAATAAAGTCCCCTTGAAATCAGGGGATTAGTATCCTGGCAGTATTGTTCTGTTCCACTTTTTAGCAGAAATAGCATCATGAGCTTTCCAAATGGATATTGATCCTCTAAACCCTCTTATGAAAAGCCCCAGCAGAGTTTCCTAAGAGAAGTAAGGGTTTACAGAACAGTCAGGGTATAATTTCAGCTAAACCTGAAATGTGCAAGTGTCTATATAATTTGTTTCATAATTGCTGCATACTGCACATAACCTCCCATTGACTCCTCTTGTGTGTTTAAAAGCCTCTAAGTATGGTTTTAGTATTGAAGCTTTTCAGTATGGTTCCAGTGTTGTTCCTGAAATCCTCTTCTCTGGAAAAATGCTTCCAGAGAAAATACATTTCTTATGTTCTCATCACTCTGACAGAGGTGCAATATTTTGTGATGAGTTACTCTATGTCTCCCTTTCAATGTAATTTTTAGAAAAAAATTATTCTTACGTGCCATATTTAGAGTTAAGAAACCCAACCAACCCAAACAAAACCAAAGCACCCTCTCACTTCATTATTGGAGAAAAAATGTTAGGTAGAAATTATATTACTGTGATCTCTCTTGGATTCTGATGAAATACACTTTCCGCCTCTCTAATGGAAAACTTGGGAAGCTTAGATATCATAAAATGATTGTGACATTTATTGGCATCAGAAAATGGTGAGGGTTCCAAAGCATTGCTGGTGTTTAGAGGTAGCCACGAACCATGGATTTACATGCATCAGACTGCACCGAATAGCTAAGCCAGTATTTTACACGTACCTAAGCTCCGAGTACATAAAGTGCTGCATGTAATATTACTGAAACAACAATCTAGCTTTTAAAAAAATGCTTTCCGGTAACTATTTAGTTAGGAAAAGAATCAATATTCCTTCAGTATTCACAACCCACTCAATAGCTTAACTGATATGTTGTTCAGGAAAGGTTAAAAAGAGAGAGAGAGAGAGAGAGAAAGAATGAAGGCACAGAAAGAAGCAGGAAAGGAAAGGAAAAAAAATTATGCCGCCTAGCTACAAGCTGCAGAGGGAAATTAATATTCAAAAGGTTAAGGTGTCTGTGAAATGTATGTAATGAGTAACACTCATAGTTTGTTACTATAGGTTCATTGCCTCTAATGTTGAGGACGGCACATGGATAATTTACGATTCCCATTGTCCCCTCTGCAGGGATTAATTCTGAATTATTTATGTACCTATATACGCACAGAACTGAAACATTTTAGTTAAAGTCAGCCACTCACTCATAGTCTTGAAATTATGCAGCCCTTGTTGCTAAAAATGATGTTAGCCTCTTGTGATTTAAGTCATAACATTTTATTTTCAGTCCCACTGAGAGAGAAAGCATACAGGAGGAAAAAAAAGATATATTTTCCTGAAGAAATCTCTGAATGCATTTTTTAAAGATTTAAATAGATAATGGTAATTTGTTGAGTCAAATTATTGTTGTAGCATGCATGTAAATAAACCTTTATTTTATTCATGATTAGAGATAATTTTTCTATTGCTCTGTGAGGTTATTTTTTTAAGATGGCTATCTTTAAATACAAAAGCCTTGCATTTCAATAAAGGGAATCCCATCTACTTATTAATTAATCAAAGAATGGAATTTCATTTTGGGAAACTGGTCTCAACTGTTAAGAATTCCCACTGAATCACTGCCTTTGGTACAAATGAAACCTTCGCTGCTGTTTCCATTTGAACTCCAATGATTCCTTGCTGCTTTAAATGGCTCTTTTGGATACATCAAAATTCTTTAATCGTGGAAAAAAATGCAGACATTAAACATTTCTTAATAAAATATTAGATTAGGGAGTGTCTTGAGATCTACACTGAGGATAGTGTTTGATAAAGATCTAACCCAGTCAGCATGAACAGGTCATAGGCATTTTATCTAAGCTAGATATCAATTTAGCATGTTATGTCTGTTTTTAACCATTTTTCATCTGCAGAAGGAGCATTTTTTTCCCCTTGATTTGTACTTCAAACATATTTCAGTATGACATAGTTGCAGTGCGAAATTTCAAGTTTATTGATATACAGATGCCACTATGCAAAGAGCAATTAAATAACAGGGTAAGAGAAAAGAAACCGTTGCTTGAGCGGCCCCGAACCTTTGGGGTTTCAGACGAACTGGACGGCTCTGTCCTCAGGAATTGTACCCATTAATGATGACTGTTCATCGCAAGCAGACAGCATGGTCTGCGAGCAGAGTATTTAATACCGAGCGGATGAAGATGTAAAAGTGTCTGACACGGAAAAGGAAAAAAAAAAAAAAAAACATATAAAAGATCAATCCTTCTTTTTCCCCCTTCTGTACCATTCAACAATTGCTAATGAATTAGGAGGAGGGGCATATTGATGTACTGCTTGACTGTAACACAAAGAAGTGTAGTTAGCAAAAAGCTGCAGTGGGTAATGAACAGTATTTTAACTCGGCAGTTTAACCTCCGTGTCTGTCAGCAATGACCTTTTACCAACCCCAATGAGAGCCTGATTTCTCACTTTTGCTACTCACTGCTGGATGAGTGAATGTAGAATTTGACAGCGAGAGGTTTTACATGAAAAGGGAAGGTACTTAAAAAGCATGTTTTGTGATGATAGGCTACATTTATTCACTGTTCATTACGCTGGGTGCAGCGGCAGCGTTGGTGGATTGATTGGGTGTGAGCAGCTTGTCTTCTGGGGCAGCGAGGAGGCGTTATTGACCTGCATGGGAGCCGAGGTGGCCTCCAGATGACCCCCCTTTCACCTGGAATTGACCTTGAAAACAACCTAGGGTTCACCCCGCTTTGAATAAATAGAAAAGTGTCTTAACAGCATGTGGATTATTAGAATTGACATATTGCACATTTCTCCTTTTTCAACTTTTATAGAGGTGCGTGTGTAGGGGGTGGAGGGAGAGTGTCGCCTTTTAAATTTCCAGATCCAGCAGCTGCACGGCTTGGTATTTGTACAGATTTATGGCGGGAGGCAACTAGACTTTCTCCTGCTTGATGCTAAATTTTACCATTCATCATTATTGATTAGAGCCTACACTCTATGACAGAGCCCAAACCTTACTATGACAATTGCTATTTCAGTTGTTATGGGCCATAATGGGCCATAGGGATGATTTAAAAGAGCACAATAGCTATCTGTAATTACACATGAATAATCCATGAATTCTCCAGCACAGTGCTTATAATCAGACCCTAACAGCCAAGGCCGAGACATTTGTACTTGTTTCCCCTTCAGCAACTAGACCAGAAGGCACCTCTACGTGTAAACTCAGCCACAACAGGCCAAAAGCAATTGTCTCCTTCTGTGTCCAATCTTGACTTTTCTTCCTGTGCTTAACATAAATCCGTTAAAGCGGAGGGCAATGGAGTATTGCATCACCGCCGAGGGTGCAGCCACCTAGTGAACTTGACTTGGCATGGAGAGCCGCCTGGAGCTGCCTTCTCAGAAGCTGTTTCCTTCAGTTTTGGTTAGTTTTATCAGACACAAAGAGTTATTTTTCAGAGTTTCTAAACCCTGATGATAGCTTGCTTCTATGACAACCCTTTTCTGGGTGGAAAGACAAATAAGGGAAACGTACAGCAGCTAGTTTAAAAGTCGGTGCTTAATTTTACGTTGGCTTACCCCACATTGAACATTTTCTGAATTGTTGCCCAACTTTAACCGCCTCAGTTTTGAAATATTAAGAGCATCGATCACAAAAGTGTCTTTTCCCACAGGTCGGATGCAACTCTTTCAAAGAGCTGCACTTCTTGTGGTAATATCCTGGTTTAGGGGCATCACACAAGTGGCATCACGTAAGAAATAACGATAGGTTGACCAGTTTTTTCTAAAGCAGGGCTCCTTCATTCCCAAATACGTCATTCTGAGCTAATTGGACCAAATCCAGGTGGCTAAGAGGCTGCGAAATCACAGACAATCACAGTTTTCTGCTAAGTTTGTGACCTCTGTCCTGTGGCTGTCCTCGACTTCCACACTGGTCCCAGCTAACGGGAGCGCATCTTCTGCGGTGGTCAAGGAGCCCACATACTTTGTATTTTCAGCGGTAACTGCCTGGGTGCCCATCCTGTTTTGGGCTCTCCAAACAGTATTTTCTCTCTAATTCGGGGCTGCAGAAGTGTTTTCATTCTTCAGGAGCCACTATTTGTCTTCCCTCTAAGTTCCAATGCTGAAGCGCGGTTCGAGCGTGCGGCTAAATGGGCCTTGTTGCAAAATTAGAACGCAGCACATCCTAAAAAACAGCTATTGCCAAATGAAATAGGAGCCCGCACAATTTTATTCTGAGTTATGCAAATGATTTTTCCCCCCCCCCAAATATTATTTCCTCCTAACTGCTGACATTTATCTGTACATCAAGTAAACACAAAGCAGGGATGTGTTTTCTTTAACAGCCGAGTCTGTACAGAACACACACACACAAAAAGAGTGACTTATAATTGGTATGACATTAGAAACCCATGTAGTAGCACAGTCAGCTCCCATCTCATCTTTGTTCCTACCTCTCTATAAAGGATAAGGCAGTTTTGCCCAGAGGAAGAAATAAAAGGGAATCCTCGTTAAAAGGTACATTAACGAAAAAAAAGAACAGCTTTATTGGGGACATGTGCAGAAAGGGATGTTTGAGTAGCAAATGATAATTTACTTTTGAGGTATATTAAAAAGGTTTAATCTTACTGATCATGAGTTAAATTGGATGTTTTAATCAGTTAGTGAGTGCCAAAAATAATTATGCCAGAGTGCTTAGTCTGCAGAATGTGTACACAAAGCATATAAATCCTTTCCTTCCCCAGGGATTTCTCAGAATAACACACAACTAAAAGACAAAAGCGATATCAAACTCATATAAATTAACATTGCAAATGATCTGAAAAATACAATAAATAACATGATTCTATCACTCTGAATATGCTATACAAGGGAGAGTGTCCAACACAAACACATTCATTAATCTCTTATATCCTCACTAAACTTTTTCAGGAAACTTTCCTGCCATTTACTTTCCGCAGTTCAATTGAAGGTCATCCCATGCATAGCGAAAGTGGGCTGATGTCTACGTACAGAAATCTGTCATCTTTTCTGAAATAAACGTTCAAAACTGAATTAATTTCACTTATTTCTTCCTCTGAGGAAGAAAAGTATTTGTCAGTATTTAGTACCCGCTCTGAAAGCCGAAACAATGCACCCTGATGGATCCTTTCATTCAGTTTTGTAGCTTCTCATAGAAGCGTGTAAAGATTCCATTTATAAGGGATCTTTTTTCAATCTAGTATAGCAGATAGCTACAGTGTATGTGTGTGTGCGTGTGTGTGTTCATAATTACTGTAGATTGGATGCAAATTTAAATGAGATGGCAGCTGTGTAGGTGAAATGATCTTTAATCTTTGCAGCTTTTGCAAAAATAATTTTGGAGCTAAATTATTTGTATAATCCTTTTATTTGGAAAAATGTAAGAACATGCCCATCGCATGCTGTATGTACAGGAAGGCTTTTTCGGAAGCACCCAAGCTATTATTTATGAAACATGAACTATACTCTCAGGACGTGAGGTTTTAATTTTTTTAATTTCTGAAGTTCCTATTTTCACCCTTTCAGTTCATTCTCCTTTTCTTAAATAAGGAAATCTCACAGGATAATCCCACCAACTGGGACTAAGAGGACGATTTTAAAATTAGACCATGGAGTTTCACTCCCTCCAGACACAAAGCTGGAAAAGAAAACCGGCAGAAAAGAGCTGTGGCGGTTACGCTGAAATGGTGAGTTGGTCGCTGTGATGTAATCTTGCACCCCTTCTAGCATGGCTGGGTTTGTCACAGGGGTTTTATTTACTGTGAAAGGCCATATACAGGGTTTGAGCTCCCACAACTCCCACTTGCTCCTCGGGAGTTCACTCTACCGAAGGCAACGGAGTTAGGATTGCGAAGTAAATCAGATTATGCCTCCCTTTTTCTGCTGCCATTTACATACCTCGCTATCTTGCGTAAGTATCCTACATGCCTTGAATGAATGGCTTATTAATAGCTTTTTGCACGAGAGGTACTAAAGCTACTTTAAGTGCCTAAAAAATAAAAATTGAACCCATGCGCATTGCAAATTGTGGGCAATTGCCCTCGTGTTGAGTTAACACCAGCTCACAGAAGACCATTCTCAATTTCATTTCTGCATTTCAACTGTAAAGTAATGCCAATGTGACAGTTGAAATTTGGATTACTATTGTTTTCCTAATGTCTTACACATAATTATACACTACCTTTGACTGCCTCCCATGNCAGGTACGGAAACCTGTGCTATAAATCTCATCCAGAAACCGCCTTAAAGTTTCAGTTACGAATTAAATACTGGGTTGTTGTACTGAAATATTAAAATGGGTGATTTTGTACGCCACAGTTATTGAAATGCCTGCTTATAATTAGGTGATTTAGAGACAGAATGTTAGTCCCACGTATGAATGTTCTGATTTTTGTTGCTTAAAGTAACAATTTAATTGATAAAAATCTGCTCGTGGAATTTTGTTCATAAGCTCAGTAATTACAACAAAGAAGCATCACAAAAAACCACCTCAATTATCCATTTGAGAAAAACATGCTGGTGTGGATTTGCCACTAGTTTGACTAGTAGGCCTCTAAGGGATAGTTCAAGTAGTGGTATCAGAGGCTTTGAAATTTCTGTTTCTCTGAATTTTCAGATTTTAGAATGATCTGATGAGGTAGTTAGTGTGTTTTGTGTAAAATAAATTTCCTGCAATCTCCTCCAGTCATAGAGATCCGACTTCTTTCTTGGAGAAAAATTTTATACCACTAATTTTGTCCATTTACACATTTGTTGTTTGTCCATTAAAAATTGTTCAATATTGTCTTTAATGTTTGGTAAACCATAAAATTTAGAAGATTAATTTAGGCTGGATACGCATAAAACCCCAATTGTTATCTGAGATTATCCATTGTTTCCTCAGGGCAGCCAATTTTTTCTTTTCTGCCATTCTTAATTTCCCTAAGGATAAAGCAGAAAAAAGCCCCACATTTAAAACACACTTACAAAAAAAGTTAGTATTTAGTTCCTGATTATTTTAACCACACTATTGCTAACTGTAAGCTCAGCTTTCCTCCACAAGAGCTCACCCACTCCGTAATATTTTAAGTTTGCTTTTTCTTTAAGGACGGTTTTACTTTCTTCCATTTTGAGTTGGAGTTTTGCGAACAGAGGGCTGCGATTTCTTTGCTGGTATGTTTGGAGTCCAGGAAAATGGTCAAGAGACAAGAATTTGTGTGGGGGAAAAAAAAAAAAAGGTAGAAAAAAATATTTAAAATCAATAGAAAAGCGAAAGGGGCAGAAGCTCACCAAAAAGAAAAAAATGTTTCAAAACATGATGAAAAAGAATGAAACCTTTTGAATGAAACATCCCTGATTCACCCACCTACTGAGTTACTTTAATTTCGTCTCCATCCCAACTTTCCTATTTGCATATAATCTTACATTATCTTTGCCTCTCGAAGGATGTTCTCTGCTGTATGGCATTAAAAATACATATTTCTTATACTGTGTCCTGCAGGAGAGGAGGAGAAAACTGGGAAAAGAGAGTAAAGTATTGAGAGAGTAAAATAGAAATCAGAAGAACCAAGAGCGTAGAGCTGTTTTCTTGGGAAATGGTGTGAGATATAGGAAAAAAGCTAATAGAAAAAAAAAATGGAAGGAAACTGGATGACGGAAAGTGTTAGAAAAGAGGTGAAGAAGCAAGTGAAAATGAAAAAGACAATCAGGCAGAAGTGTAGAAATACAGGAAATATTTGAAATTAATATGGGCAGAAGAAGGAAAGAGTTGATAAGGAAGGAAATAAAAGTAAATTGTTTCTAAATGTTTTGTTCATTTTTAATACTTGCTTGAAAATGGGAAGGGAGCCTAAATACAGAATTCTTACTTGAGGTATAGCTTAAACAGGGGGGGAATAATAGGAATATCCATCTCCGTATGCATGTCTGGCTTCAAGTTCTTAAGGCCAGTTGTAGTTTAAATGTGTTGGAGGGAGGGAATAACACTTTTCCTGATTCAGTCATGGGAGTGTTCATTTCTGAACTGATTGCGAGGGTTTTGAGCCAAATCTCACCGAAAAAAGCAAGTGACCAATTCGGAAGACCTTGAAGTTCAACCTGCAGAGTGCAGTTACGCCAAGATATTTAAAACAAACAGGGCTGTGCATCTCATGGATGTACGTGTGAGAGAAGGAGGAAGAGGCAATTATAGTATATAAACATTCACACCGTTCTTTATACAGCTGAGCATCGAAGAAACATATTTTAATAAAAAAACTAATTATGTCAGTCTCTTAGTTTTTGCGAATCCCACATCCCATGTCAGTTGCTTGCACCCAAAGCAATATCTTGTTTCTAAGGTCACAGAATTGACTTTGTTCTTTGCTGGGAATTTCTGCATTGGAGGGATTTCTGATAGAAGGTATGAGTTTCCTTCTTATTAAAATGTGGAGGTTTGCACACATGGTGGGCGTGATTTCAGCAGGGAAAGGAAACTCCTGGTGTTCCAGAGCACGCTGAAAATTTTAATTTACTTGCTAGTGTTTTTCTGACAACTTTGCTGTTATCAAAGACGGTTTTGTTGGAAGAAAAACTCTCTCTTCTTGTGTTGGACCTCATCCTGTAGTGCAATCACAAGCCCAAGTGCCCAACATTGGACTGTTGCTGTAGAAATTCACACCTCAAATACGGTGTTCTGTTTTGGGCCTCTCACAACAAGAAAGACATGGAGGTGCTGGAGCGTGTCCGGAGAAGGGCGATGTTGCTGGTNCAGAGAAGGGCAGCAGAGCTGGTGAGGGGTCTGGAGCACACGTCTGGTGAGGAGCGGCTGAGGGACCTGGGGGTGTTCAGCCTGGGGGAGAGGAGGCTGAGGGGAGACCTTCTCACTCTCTACAGCTCCCTGAAAGGAGGGTGTAGCAAGGGGGGGTCGGTGTCTGCTCCCAAGGAACAAGTGATAGGACAAGAGGAAATGGCCTCAAGTTGTGCCAGGGGAGGTTTAGGATGGATATTAGGAAAAAGTTCTTCACAGAGAGGGCTGTCAAGCACTGGAACAGGCTGCCCAGGGAAGTGGTGGAGTCACCATCCCTGGAGGTATTTAAAGGATGGGCAGACATCATGCTGAGGGACATGGGTTAGTGGTGGACTTGGCAGTGTCAGGTTTAAAGTTAGGCTCGATCTTGAAGGTCTTTTCCAGCCTAAATGATTCTATGGTTCTATGAAATGAGTGGGATCACAAATAATGTTGACCTCACTGCAGGATGAGATGGGACAAGCTAATGGAACTGTTTAGGTTGTTCTTTAGTCGTATGCAATACACTGCGCTTGTGCGGTATGACTAATTACTCATATCATACTGCAGATTAAGGCATTAGAAATGTATTAGAAGTGACGAATATTGTCAAAGATTTTCTGTGACGTGATTCTCTTCCGAGTAGGAACAACCTTGCTTTAAAAAGACGCTACCATCAGAAACACAAAATCCTTGTTTTGACACATATTTTTATTCCCTCCCATTTTATTCAGTGCTTTTTCTTATGTCAGATAGTCAAGAACAGTTTCTTGCCTCTACTGTCCTAGCCGTTTTATTTATGTGAGGAATTTATGTAGACTTACCTGGCCTTAACTACTATGTGTAATTTAGAATATGCATCTGCATACATTAAATATTCCTATTCTATTTTTTTCTACCCTTTTTTAAAAGCTTCCTTTTCTCCTACAGCTTATAAAGACAAATCAAATCATACTTGGGTTTCAAACTGTTCTCATTATCAAAGTTTTCCTTTTGCTTTAACTATGGTGTTCATAACACTCCTAGTGTCCAATGTATTTTTTATGAATTTCTCTCAGCTTTGAATGTGACTGAAGAGCACATGTCCTCTCTCCATGCTAGCTCCCAGATGAAAGCAGGAGTCCTTCTATGCTTTGACATTGGCTCCACGCAAGGCCAATTTATGTGGGAGACATGGTCATTCTCAAAGGCCATGTGTCATCTCTACCACTGGGCGTTAATGCTATCGGTAGGTTTTCTTACACCTTTGTAATACCCTTAAATGGATGCCCTGTTAAATTAAGACTCCTTTCAGAGAGGGCATTGCTCTCACGATACATTCACGCTGAACTGAGCTGTTAAGCAGATGGTCTGCAGCAGCTTGTACCTTTTGAACTTTTACAGCAAATTGTTTTATTTCTGCATATAATGGGTTGTGATAAGATCTTCAGGAGCAAGCAGGTGTCAAGTAAGATGAAACATGATATTTTTGTCAATGGTAGATGGAAATGGACTTTCTGTCCATAGCATTTTCAGTACCCATTACTTTTAGCAGCTCAGATGTACAAGTGGGGTGCTCTTCAAAATCCATTTCCCACCCTGTTTCCTTTGGTCCTTCCAGTATTCTTGCAGATCCTGATTTTGGCTCACCCATGGGAAAAATCAATTCAACTTGACATGAATGTCGGGTTGATGGTCATCTAACTTATCACTACATTTCAGTCCACTCCCTCTCTTTTTTAGGAGATGGATAGTATGAGGAATAGGCCTGGGTAAGAGGTGAAGGATCTCGGTGCACAGTAAGAGTTCCTTCAGAACATCACATCTGATGGATCATGAACTCAGCCTCCTAGAGGATAATGATCAAACATCGCCTCAGAGTCCAGCAGTGTCGATGGTCTTTGCTTGTAGGTGATCACACGAAGATCATCAGCCACCAATTCTTTATCAAGCCATAGGGGCCAGAGGACAGCAGCAGCTGACATCTGGCATTTGCAGAGCATTTCTCTCAGCTTCTTTGCTGAACAAGGAGGAAGCATGCCAGATAGGCAGGAGTTTGCAAAATAATTAACTATGTAATATTACGATTTTTAAGATTTTGATCATGGGCTTTTCAAAGTGACTAAAATGAAGCTTCGTTTACTCCTTTCTTGCGTGGTAATTTACACATGCGTGAATTACAGTGAGAAAATACAACTTTTATTAAAAGAAGAAACATTTTTGCCAATCTATAGTGCTGTGAAGAAAGCAAGAGCGAAACGTATACCTGGGAGGTTACTCTGGAAGCAACGGTCACCCGGATAATGCCTTCTGTTCCATCTCCTAATGGCAGGAAGGTAAAAAGAGTAGTTATGGAGAGCGTTGCTTGCTTACTTGTAAATTGTGTTCCTACATTGCAATAACAGTTGCAGGGTTTATTTGGTTTTGACCACCGGCCTTATGTCCATATAGACTGGGATAGGAGAGGTCTCCGGCATAGCTAGAAAAAAAAAAAAACAAGTCTGTTTCTGAGAGTATTTCTGTGAAAAATCTTGTTCTCTTGGTTTTCAATGAGGGAGAATTAGAACAAATAGAAAATAAACAACCTCCCTGAAGGCCCCCTTTCTAAAGCCTCAGCTCACTTATAAGCTGTTGACAGTTCCCTATACAAAAGCACCACAAATGCCAGATTTCTGAAGTGCCGGGAAATTGCAAGATTAGGTGTTATGCCTAAGGAAAATGAAGTAAGGAAAACAAAGTAATCACCGATATTTTTTTTTTAAGTAATAAATATATATTTTTTGTTAGTGGATCTTCATCACAATGCAGAAAATATATAATTTTTCCAGTTGATTTCTTCCTTTCCAGGCATTCTTTGATTCTTTGACAGCCTATTACGTGATGATATCAATGCTGCTGTAGAAACATCAGGCATTGATGTGAATTGCATTGGACAGTGGGGCATGTTTTGGGAAAGATTACTTAAGGTTTAAATTTGTATTTTAAAAGAATCTGATGGATATCTTGTGCCGTTTTACGTGTAACCACTACACGTAATTGGTGCTGAGAGTAAAAATGGGATTTTAGCAGTGCTAGTAGCTGGTACTTTACAAGTGATAATAGATGCTAACTGTGGATTCCTAAGACTAAGATATCAAAACAGTTTTGAGTAAATCCTCGATGTTGTTTCTGGAGTATATTAGACAAATATTAGCATCCCACACAGTTTCATTCAGATGGCTATTACAGTCGAATTGACTTTTATTTCTCCTCAGGTGTCTTCCCCTACATATTCTTATCAACACCTCAGCTCCAGTCCTCCGTGCATCCTCTATTTTCAGTATGAGCACGAGTACACGCTGTAAGACACCAGGCGTTGAACTAACTGGTAAAAGATGCTGAAGCAGTGGGATAAGGGGCAAGTCTTAACTCCCCATTGAAAATGCGTCTGTTAAAGGTGGAATCCTCTACCAAACTGATAGCAAATTAATGCAATTCAGAGTCTTGATGGAGACTTTCAATGACTTGTATCAACTTTTTAGGTGAGCACGTATGGCCACCTGAGAGAAGAGAAGACTCTACTGAATTTCGGGACACTCTGCCTTCCAGCTGCAAGAGGTGGCCCTCGCACAAGAAGACAGTACGCTGGGTTTAATGCAAGCACGGAGAAAACACTATTCCCAATTCCAGAAAATAAAGCTGCCAGTGTTTGGTGGAGGGAGCTTGTGTGTACGAACCAGTGGGGGAAGGTTGCAGAACAAACAGGAAAGCTCTGCTAAATTTTACTCACTGCTGCATTCAAAATCAATGTCGTAACTCAAAAAAAAAAAACAAACCCAAGGATAAGGAGAGGCATGCCAAAAATGCACCAAATCGAGACGTATTTCAGTCTCTTTACATTAATATCTTGCGTGTTGCGTTGTTTTACTGTACAGAAACAGGAAACTATAGTAAAGCAGTTTGAGCAGCAATCTGCCGTCATTAACCAATGCCATTAATCACTGAAGGTCTCATCACAGCTCAGAGCTATGAAGCCATTCTTCAGAGGCGCAGAGAGGCTGCGGCAAACCTTAAGCCCCAGACTCCTGCAAGGAGACCACACTGTGGAGATCCATCAGCCCCCTTCTGACCCCATTCCGCCCAGGAAACTTTTGGGAAAGGCACATCGACCCTCAGCGCAGGTTATGGGTTGGCCTTGCATAGATCTAGAAGGAGATGGAGGGCTGGGGGTGGAAATAGGCTGTATCCTCTTTTTCCCTCCACTGAGTCATTCTCCGTACGGAAGGGTTTCGGTTTCTCTGCAGAGTAGTTGGTCTGTTTTAGCGCCTTTCCCAGCAGCTCTCACTCCTTCTTAGAGTGGTTTGTTTTTNTTTTTTTTTTTTTTTTTTTTCTTCCCCATTCCCTCACAAACAGTGATATTTCAGTCGTGCTAATTTGGCTGGGCTTCCTAATTTTAAAGTAGGTCTCAGGATGCGCTTCTGACACCTCCTGAACATACAGCTGTCCTTGTTTTGAAACAGTTTCTTTGACCAAGACCTGAGCAAATTTCTAATTGCCTCCTTGTAGTGCTCACCAAGGGTTGGGGCAGGGGGAAGCGACCTTGCTGTCCTGCCGTAAGACATTTCCCACATCTCTTTATGAGCTGTCATCATCTTAGTGAAGCCATTATTGTTAGAGTTAAGCAAACCAGTTTTCACTGCAATCTGGGTTTTATGTTTTACCCACAAGCAATGGGCTGGGTCACTCTTTCCACAACATCTTTCTGTATTCAACTGCAGTGAAACACAGTCATCTTTCTGCCTTATTTTCTTGGCCTGCGATGCTTCCGCTGTCCCTTGTGGACCTCTATTTGACAGAGCGCTCTGAGCCATCACTCATATGACCAGAATTCCAGTGCTTTGAATTTCATTTTACATCTGATCAGAAATTTCGTGTCTTCGAGAGGATAATTTTAAGAGGGCTGCTATGTTCTGCTGAAGAGTTTCCAGTATGTGCGTGTGCTGCGCCGCAGGGGTCAGAACTTGCAGCACGACCACCGTTTCGAAATCGCATTGGCAATATGTCTCTTTACATAAAGCATCGGAAGGGTATTTTTGGCTCTTCGTGTTGAATGATTTGATAGCGAGGTGTCTTTCACGAATGTGACACTTTTGCACAGAAGCACATCCCCCACAACGGTTAAACTATCAAAACAGGCCAATAATGGAGAACTCAAAACTATGACTTTTCTCTTTGCCTCTGGCTAGCCCTCAAGTATGATACTTTTGAATACTTGTTCTGCATCTTTACAAGTTTTTTATATCAGTTTCCAAATTTGTCAGAAAGATGGAAAAAATTTCAGTAACATGTGCACTTATGCTCTGTATCGTGATCCACATTATTTTCTACTGTGGCAAATGTGACTTAAGCAGTTTAACTACCATCTTTCAGCATATGGCTTAAATTAAAATGGTGTTTCCATTATCTTAATACCCATGTTTGTTTTTTAATGGTTGCTCTAGTCACATAGTTCTAGGAATGTTTTCTAAAGTTCTGTACTCAGCAATGAAAGTATTTTAAATTATTTACTTCAGATACACTGATAAAAGCTTTCATGCTGAAACTTACACACATTTTCTAACCCAATCTTCTTCGTTTCTCCACATGAAGAGCACTAAATAAATGCAAACTGCCTGTTCCGTACCAATTAATGAATAATTCCTGCAGGATAAGGAACATCCAGACAGTCATCCAGGGAATATTACAGGGTGTGGGGGGAAATCCGTGTTTTATGATGACCCAGGTAAAGGAAAAGTCTCTTCAGGCGTTTTGCTTTAAACTCTGTCCTAGCTGTGGTCAGTATAAATTCCGCCTGAATCATCTGATAGTCTTTCTTATAATTAGTATGTCAAACCTTACTGACTCTTCAAATTAACAGAGTTATCTACAACTCTGGAGTATGTTGACATAATAACAATTTTTATGAAGGTTTTATGGGAAGAAAAGATCCCCAAAGAAATACTTTCCCAGGCTCCTTCTTTTGGCATAGTTTTCGAGTTGAGTGTGGATGGGGAGAAGGTTTCAGAGTGAGTCATTACTCTGAAATAAACTGGGTAAGTATCTTGTACTAAACCCTTACCAAATTCATCCTTTGAGGCAGTCTGATTATTATTTCAATTTTGAGCATAATTACTTGATCCCCTTTGTTTTTTTAGTATGTCATACACCTCTTTTCTCCACTGAAATTACCATGGACACAAATCAAAAGAATCGAGAAGACTCTTTTCCATTTATTTCTGCAAAATTTCCTGCAGACTCATTCTCAATGTTGGGCACTACATCTTTCATAAAGCATGTGCCATGATAAGGGGTTTCCCTGGTTTTCTTGCAGATGTTAAGTGAATAAAACAACATGACTGAAACTGGGGCTATCTCAGCAATTTTTGACATCAGTACCCTTGAGCTTCACAGAGACTTGTTCTCAGGACTTCTTATTTCTTTCCTTTTTTTTTTTTTAATCTGCAGTTTGCCCTTTTTATAAACTTTGAGTCTGCTTTAAATTTATTCTAAAGACTCTGGATTAGGTTTAATGTTGTTGTAAGATTTGATTTAGGCTTAAGGGTGTTTCTCTTGGGTTTGTTTTCTGTTTCTTTGGATTCCCCATTTGATTCTAGTGTACAGCTAAATGTTTTTTAATGTTTTGCTATTTATTTAGCAAGAGCTCTCCCAGTTGGAAGGCTAACTTAAAAGGAAATATTGCGGATGGAAAGGAAGTAAAGTGCAAAGGAGGAAGTATGAAAGGAAACACCAACACTTTAAAAAATAATTAATATCAAAATTATTCCAGCTCTCCCTATTTTGTTCAAACTATTTCCCGTGGTACAAGAGGTGTTTGGCCACCTCCTCAATATTCCGTCCTTAATCTTCTCATCTTCACAACAGCTTGCAGAAATCAACTGCCTAAAAGATGAAATTAAAAGTTGTGAGCCAACCCTCCACCCACTTAGGGCACTGTCTGACAACAAATCAAAAAACAGTAATAAACTTGGCAGCTTTCTTCCATCGTTCAAGTGCCAAAAAGAGAGTACTACAAAACCATTTTTTATTTTATTTGTAATTAATTACCACTGATTTTTTTAAAGAATTAACACAATTATATGCTCCCCTCCTTGTTCCTACATGTTTACCAAAACCCTAAAAAAAAACATTAGTAAGTAATACACGCACTTTTCGTTCAGCTGACATTCCTTCACAGCTCTGCAGCACAGGCTTCCTACTGAACTCATGGTCTTACAGTTATTTCAAGCCTGTAAATAAGGGGGTTTGTCTAAAAGCTGTCATTAGACCTCCTTCTGCAGAGAGAAACATTTAATTGAAGCATAAGCCTCATCTGGGTTGTACAGAAACCCAACAGCAGCAATAAATTTAAAAAAAAAAAAATTAAATTATAAGTATCCGAGAAAAAGCAGAGTTAAAGAGTGAGACAAAGCTTGCTGAAATCAGTGAAGGCCCTCGGTCCATCTTGATCAGTCCCTTGGCACCGCAGAGAAAGCTCAGCTTGTGCTCCAAAACCATGTTTGCTGACATTTTCTAAAGATATATGATAACTATTTCCCCTGCTCTGAGTTTGCAATCCCGTTTTCCCATTTTTCTGCCCTTGAAGGCATTTCCGTCCACGTTGCCGTGATGCCCGTTTTTGAAAACATGCCACTTACAGGAGAAATAGGAACTGGCTGCTGGAGCTCAGACCAGGTACTGTTCCTCCCCGGGAATACCTTAACAACACTTCTCCAACCACTGGGTGCCTTTCTGCACTGTTGCCACTTGGTATGTTGATAGACATACAAGATTCTTACCTGAAGAGTAGGTCCAGCCTGTTTTAATTAGCCATCTACAGCTTTATCGGGGTTTTACGGCTCCTATAAGGTAAGTTTTGAACCGACCTTGCAAGGGAGGCATCAGGGTATTAGTGTGCACGGATCACTTTTCTAACTAAATAGACACAGCTTCCTCTAGGTGGTAGACCCAGTTTGGAGAACTGACAAAATCCTGCAGCTCTGGGCCACCTCGCAGCCTCGTTTTGTGGGAGAAGACCAGCTCTGGAAGAAGGTTTCCATGGACTTACCGTTTCTCCAGTACACCCATGCAGAGTCTGTTGCACGTTGAGTATCAAAGACAAGGCGGAAAAATGTTGAGATGGAAGTTTTTGAAAGGCAAAAAAAGTCCTTGCTGTAACTGTGTTTTCGTATTCTTGAAGGAATGGTGAACGCAGCAGGACAAATCTTCTTTGGTATCACCTGCTCCAGCCAACTCCCAGCTACTCCAAGGGCCGCTCTCTCCCGTTATGCAGTTCCCCATTGTACTTCTCAGCAGAGAACAATATTACAGGTGAGTGAACTCGGAAGAGCTCCGAAGTTATGAAATATTGTGTTTCATTATCCCTCGCTCTGTTTTCTTTTTAATCTGCTTTTTTTTTTTTTTTTCCTCTGGGTTTATTTTCCCCCAGAACTCTTCCAACAAAATTATTATCCAGATTTCTTTGGAGAGATTTTTCTTTCTGTCAAACAAACTCCGTTTCAAAGATTCTTTGAAAAAAAAAAAAATCCTGTACTAACAGATACAGCCATTGTGCAATTTTTGTAGAGATGTGTTTTCTTTAATCAGTGCTTTTACATTCATTGGAAATAAAAAATCTGTTTACTACGCTGGGGGAATTAAGCTCCGAAGAGATTGTTTTAGTTCTCTTTGTTTATGATGATTTGTTAGCTCTTGACTGCAGAAATAATTTTGTTGTTTACATTAATCTATGGTGGCAGTATTAACTTCACATCATACATAAATATAATTATTGATCATTACCAGCTGTAATTCAGTGTTAGAATTACAGATTTACATAATTGTGCTATTAAGTGTAAACTTGAACTTCATATCTGGGGTCACAAATAACTGGAGGCAGTAGAAACAGAAAATTCTGATTATATGTCATTCATATTTTAATATATGCTGTTGCAATTTTGATCAGTGTTAATGTAAATATTTTTATGTACTATGCAGCAATGAGATGCTAATGGCTAGAAATTACAGCAATATTGATCTAGCTAATAAAATGGAATGCATTAGTAAGAGAGGATATTTATTATCTGCTCCAAAAATTACGATACATCATCTGCCCAAGGAAAATTTCCTCCATCAAAGTCTGAGATGGTATTCTTGCTGGAAATAGTGTAAAGCTCTTCTCAAGTGAAAATCAAACACAGTCACAGGCTATCTTGTTTTTGCCGCCTGCAGCTTTTCCGCTGATAAAGCTTCACAGAGGGGAACAAGCTGTATAAAGGGACTCACTTCTGTAATATGTTCTCTTCTCCTCGTGTAATCTGCACATGAAAAGGTACTCCAGAAAAAAAACAGCCGGTACAACGGGCCTTCTCCAAGCACTCCTCTACAGGCGCTGGGGGGATGTGGACGCGTACCTGCACAGATCCCCGTCTCACCAATTGCCTCCGGCGAAACCTGTGAGCTCCGTTCTCCTCTCGGGCACGACGCGGTGAGAGGTCTTGCAGGACACGGGGCTGCACCAGCTCCTCACCGGGACGCGTCGGAGACACGGAGATATAAAACCACCCACCAAAACCAGCTGGACTGCTGCATATTACAAGAAGAGTTATCTGATTAAGGAGAAAAGATGGCTTAAAATAAGGATTTGTGTACGATTTGACCAGGTTGTCCAGACTCAAAGACCTTCACCGCCTCCCGGAATTTATCCTTGGGGAAACAAGCCACGTGCAAGAAGTTTCATATTCCAAGCAACTGCAACAAGGTCCAGTCTTCCACGTGGAGTGGTTAACTTGTCATTATTTGCTGCGCTTATGCTAAATAGAATATAAATAGAAACTATGCTGAAGTGAGCACTCCTTGCTGGCAAAGGAGATGGACCAAATCCATTGAAATGAACACATTCTTTCCACCTGGTAGTGCCACAGCTTTGTGGTCAAACAAATTAATCCAAAATGCGTCATTAATATACAATATAAAAAATGGAAGACCGCTCGGTGAAACTAATGTGCTCAACACTCTGACAACTTCTCTGAGAAAGAGAACATGTTAAAATGTCGAAGCAGTGCTGCCTCAACACTGTGTGTATTGCGTTGTTTGGAATACGTAAGTAAAACACCACAAACTGGAATAGCTTATCAGTTTTTCCCTGCGGTTCTCTACTCTAACCTGTCTGTTTATTAGTTTGTATTTATCCTGCCCAGTGCATCAAGAGGGAAAGTGCTTAAGACATGGCAGCGCTAACCAAAACCTAACCTATATCTTATTTGGTTTTTTTTAAACTGAACAGTGTCACCAGGATATGCACGAGTTGAGAAAATGGCTTTGCGATAGAACTGTGACAAAAACTTGATTTTGATTTTGAAAGAGACAGAGGACCGTAATGCGTTAAGTCCTCACTGTTATAGGCCTGCAGGAAATAACACCACAGTTCTAATAATCTGATATATGAGTCCCGCTACTTTTAGGAATTAGCACTGTTTGATACCAGAAGTATCGTGCAAGCTTTGAGTGTATAAATGTGTAACTAATTTCAATATCAATGTGAGTACGAAACATTTCATCTCAGGTCTCAGATGACGATTTTTTAGCCTGTAAGCCCTTTTTTCTGCTCCATTCAATAAAAGAATCATTAGTCCTGTGTATATCCCTGTTCTCTGATCCCTGGGAGTCTATAAGGGCTATTATACTTTCTGTTCTATGTTCATACGTAATATCAATAATAACTTATTCAAGTCTTTAATTACTCTGAATCTTCTTGAGGCATAATAGAAACTACCCCATACAATTTTACATTTTTACAAGTGGCTTAAAAAGCTAAAAGTCATTCATTTCTCTGAAAGCACCTTTCGGCTTCACAAAACCGCTTTCAGAACACTAAGACAATCAGAAAACTTATTCTCACCTCATATTATCACTCTTCAGCAAATTTTTGAGCTTAGGGAGCAGACAGAAAGGTGAAGTATAATATAGAAATGTATTATTTCTACATAAAATCTCTTCTCTTCTTTCAAGCAATACCAGAAACAAGTTGTAAACACCCACAGCAGTTCTCAACAGCCACCTAATTGTTTTGGGGTCTGAAAAATATAATTTTAAGGAGAACCGAGATGGTACAAGCAATGCAAAACCTGTCTGTCTCCTGGTGAAAGCCGTTTTTCAAAGATGTATGGCAGAGTTAATTTCAGAATCTAAGCCAGTGGTGAAAAGTGGCAAGAAAAGTAAAAGAAAGGCAACCCAACGCATCTGAAATAGATGTACGGGGTGATTATTTCAGCTGAAATACCACCGCTCGTAGTGGAATATCTGTGAATTCCAAAAGACTCGTACAAATGACCACGTTGGAGGATGGAGTAGGGAAGCTGAAATCATCAGACACTGAGTTGTATCATTCTTCAGCAGAGCTTTTAGACTGTGTATATAATTAAAGAATGAGTGTGTATTTCTTTCCAAAGTTGTTTTAGAATTTATTCATGCTTTTAGATGAAATCCCATTTTGAAAGATCTGATGTGAGGAAAACTAAGAGCACATCTGCTTGCCTTACTTCTCCCTCTATAGAATATTATTTTGCAAAATCTGTCTACTCTGCCACCAAAAAGTCGATCTCAATTAATTTTCTGGAAAAAATATTTTTTATATGATTTTTTTTGCAGCAGCGGCAGAAGGAGGAGCGTGGTTCATGTGCCTTACGAGACAAAAAGGTTGTCTTGAAACATTTAAATAATAACTATTGTAAGATTCCGCTAAAGGCATTTCTTAGCATTGCCAGTCTACACAGGCTGAAAAAGAGCTGTCAGATGTGCCATGCTTGAAAAACGTCAAGGAAAAGCAAAAGGAAAAAATGCAAATCTTAAATCCTTGATAATAACCCCTATTCTTTAATTGAGATCTGATTTCTCTGATTTTAAAGATCTTCTGTCATTAGGTAATTTAATTTGGTCAAGGTAGATTCAGGTTAGTGGATGGCCATCTGCAAAAGATAAGCTTTTCTCTCTCTTATTTACACATCACTGTAGATATTTATGATGCTTCATAAAATCAACAAAGTACCTGGCTAGAAAAACAGCATTTTACTACGGCAGTTTTAAGAAAGTTTTTCTGCTTACATTTTCCTGGTATTTTTCACCAGCTCAGCTACGGTAAACTCCTTATACTGTTGTTTGGGGTTTTCTCTTCTACCTAGAAACTCGACTGTGAAGAAAATGTTGTTTCAAAAAATCTTGTGAATAGCGACGTTCCACGATGCACCGTTACAACTCTAATCACTATCCTAAAAGGAGAAACTCCATGTGACATTGAAAGTTCAGCGCACCCCCGTGTGAACGTAACACCTGAATTTATGCTTTCGGAAAGAAGAGCAGCCTTGAAATAATGTAAGTACCATCAAATAACATGAAAAATAAGTTGCCCTTTCTAAGTGTTGTCGGGACTGATATTCACATCATCTACTTATTGACCACAAATTTGGCCAACAGTGGTAAAAGAAACCAAGGCTGTAAATTTAGCTTCATGCACCCTCCCCTCGTGAGCTGGAGGGCTCTCGGTTGAGCTGCTCTTTCTTGGCAGAATCTGTGACTCATGCAAAGTTGCATAGGACTGCAACTGTGTGTAAAAGTGTAAATATTTGTCGGGGATTCGGTGGAAATGGAACAAGATTGATGTTTCCTCTTCGATACGCTATGAAATATACATAAATCCATGAATATATATTTAATGTTTTATATGCATGTATATATGCATTTAACTAATATTGTCTTCAAAAGTCAGAGATCATTTAATAAAGTGTGGTTTAAAACCGTGACTTCACCAGCCAGTTAAATATTATCCATGAAGCATAATTTGCACGTAAGCCAGTATTGAGTGTAAAATGCATTAAATAACACGTGTTACGTGATATAGCTTTCCTTCTACCTGTGTTATCTTAGCCCATAGCTCTCATTCTGATTGCGGTATCTGGAATTCTTAGTATAAAACTTTTATCCTTGACCACTTTCCTGTTTGCAGTCTTGTATGCTTAGCAATAATGACTCCTTTTATTTTATTGAACGTGTAACTGCAGAAAATACAAAAGGAATGCTGTATTTAAATTATTATTTCATGCAGCAAGCTTTTCAAGATGTTTCCACTCAAGTCATGAGGATGGTGTAGCCTTGATGCCTTTCCCTCTTCTTCACGGGTTCACCACGGACTCACACATATGTCAAACATCTATCTGCAGTGACGTCCTATGGCTCTTATTCTCTCAATACCACAAATGTCCCAGAGCTCCAGCGACCATCTCGTTTCCCCTCCATTGGTTACCCACAAAAATAAAAGCATTGCTGTATCCTCTGCACTACATTTGCTTCCTCCGTACCCACATTTTTTTTCGGTAATGCTTCATGGAGAGAATTCCTTTGGTTCTCCCTGTCAATTTATTTTGGGGAAAGAATATTTTAAGATTAACATGAAAGGAGTATCCAAATGAGAACTAGCCGGAGATACAAAAGCCACCCTAGGAATACCAGTTGAACATTAAATATGAAAGATCAGGTCTGTGACAGCTTCTTTTATTCTGACAAAAAAAATAAAAGAGAGAAAAAAAAACCAAACAACTTTGCTAAAACTTCTCTGCAGTGTCCTTTTGTCCATTTGAGATTAAAAGACTCCTTGTGTTTTTCTCATAATAAGATGTCTCAGAGCTTGGAAGCAGTTCAGATATATTCCTTCCACAAACAGCAAGATGCTTCCACAGTACTAACTTAAGCTGTGACTTTTCTCCAGAAAGACGGGCTTGGGAACTCTGTTGCCTTGTATTCATAGTTTCCACTTGGCACCTGTTGATTAATAGACTATGCTAAGCAAAACAATAATTAGAAAATTGCAAATATGTTGTATACTCTTGCAAAAATAGTAATTTGTAGAAGATACTAAACATTTTCCATATTTTTGTTCAAAATAATATCTGAATATTAATGTTTGACATTTTCCTGTTACATGAAGATATAAGCCTCACTTAATTTCTTTTTTCCCCTCTGGTTTTGTTTGCTTGTCAGACTTTGGATAGTCCAGCTTAGAAACTTAAAAAAACCTAAAAGACCTGAACATTTGTTCTTGACATTAATTCTAACATTAGGTCAGTATTTTGCACAGCTGTTCACACTTTATAAAAGCAAAGTTTCTCTTCTGATAGGAACAATGCATTTTAAGCCTACATTTTGCTGGAGATTTAGATGTGTGAATCAATGCTCGGAAGATTTAAAGACGTGAAATCCAACACAATAGCTCAAAGTGAAAGGTGAAAGGTCACACAGAGCTTAAACTGTAGAAAAACAGAATTAAACATTAGAAATAGACTCAGAAATGAGCTAAATAGAAATTAGCATTAAGAGAAAAACAATGAAAAATAGTTTATATGGAAATATTTTATACAGTGCAGATTTTGAATCCATGAACTGATTAAAGCATGACTAATTTCTTCACATGTATTAGTCCTATCGCTCTGCGTCCAACCGAATACTTATCCTCATGACACTAGAGCAAAGGAAGCCTGTTTGTTAATTTTTCCTTTTTTTTTTTNTTTTTTTTTTTTTTTTTGGCTATAAACCCTATAGATAAAATAAATGTGATAGTAATATTTTCAGACTTTAAAATCAATATTTTATGCTTGGGTAGTTATGGAATTTTTTTTATATAAAAGAGTACACTGGAAAAAAGTAAGAATTTCTACTAAAGCAAAACAGTCCAATGGATAAAAGTAAAATTTTGCATTATAGAAAACATTTCTCCCCTTTTTTCTTTTTTTTTTCCATAACTGTATTTTTTCTTTCTGAGATTTAAGAAGCAGCATTAAAATATTTTTTAAAATACTGGTTTGTATTTTCCAGGCTGAAGACAGGCAGTAATCACTGGAAAACTTACAAGAAAAACCTCAAAAGGATGAAAGACTTCTTTAATATTTCTTCACTCACGCAAATTCCAGGATTTCTGAATCAAAATTTTGAAGAATTGTCCTTATATTTCTTTTTCTCATTCTGAAAGCTTTTCTTTTCAATTTTTCATCAGGTTTTTCTTCTGGTTTAGAGTCAATAATGCCACCCAATAGCAGGAGTACTGTGAGAATTCATACGTTAATGTTTGAAAATTTCCCTTATTTCTTTGAGTGAATTATAAATGTGAACGAAAAGGTTGTCTAGTTATGAGGTTTTGGCTAGATGGTCACGGCAGCCGTCCCAACACAGATGGGCTGAGGTGGGTCACGCTGCAGTTAGGTCATGAATAGTACAAAAATGCAGCCTGCAGAAATGCTCCCTACGCGCAGGTATGACCGCGTTTAACCATAGACCACAGAAAAATTAACGCAAAGTGCAGCAACAGGTCTTGCACGCGAATCTGACTGAGGCAATTTTACCAGCTACCGCAGCTTGCGAGGTATGAAAACTAAGGAAAGTGCGCTGCAATAAAGCTGTGGGCGCACCTGGTGCTAAGGTGCCCTGCGTTTGGGACGACAAGAGAGTTTTCTTGCAAAACTGCACTGCTCTGAGCTGTCAGACACTCCGTTTGACTTCAGCAGACAACACAGCGTATAATTTGGACCTTACACAAGCAAATTAAAACCACATTGCTTTTGTTTTCCACAGTCTCTTTTGTTTTCTCCTCATTAGTTTTGCCTCCATTTTCAATCTGATGGAAATGGCTTTAATCACAGGAGGCCAGATCCTCAGCTGTACCAGATTTGTGCTTAGCACAGCTGAAGATAATGAGTTCGGAAAAGTGGCTTTAATTTCTTTCAGCTCCCCACTCCCCCACCCTGAGTGAGCTGAGGGTGCGAGCGGTTCAATTAGTGTCAGGGCTCAGGGTGTACAGGCTGGCCAAAAAATCTGGGTCTGGTGTCCTTGGTGTGCTCCTGAGGGCTGATGTTCTGCTCAGGGTCATGTTTTGGGGGCACAACCCAGCCCCCTCTGCAGGAAGATCTCAATCCAATTATGTGAAATGAATTTGGGTGGCTATTCAACTGGGGAGCTTTCGCTAGGTTTGTACGTGTTTGTGGGTCCCACCTGCTGGACTTCTGGCCATCCCTTGCGTGCTTTTGTGAGTCAAAGCGCTTTTGCCAGTGACAAAGAACAAGTTTCCAGCTAGAACGAATCATGAAGATACAGGCAAGCAATTTACGTGGTATGTCATTGCGTAGAACTATGTTGTGTGCAATATTAATATGTGTTAAAAATACTAACTACTGTACCAAAGTAATCCATCTACTTGTGCAGAAGCAAACTCTTTGGCAATGTAGTTACTTTAAAAAGAAAAATCAAAGCTCTTCCAAAGCACTCTCTCCACTTCTTTTTTTTTTTTTTTCCAAAACAAAATTTTATCAGTACTGTTAGGGTTTAATGGAAGATAGTTTTTAAACTAAAAGGCAATTTTGAATGGAAAACCAGTTTTGGGGGTTTTTTTTGTCCTTGACTTTTTATGTGCAAAGAAAGAATGGTCAATCTGAAAGAGAAGGAAGAAGTACACCATGTCCTCTTTCCAGAGCAGAGGAATCGATGCCTCAGGAGTGTTTTTGTGGGGTATTTTTAACTATGTTTTTGGTGTGGCTCCACGGCTGTTTTTTCCCTTAGAATGTACGAAAATGTGTAATGCGTAGAAAAGCACACACCCAAATACCCCATTTGGGATGCCTTTCAACCTCTGCTTGCCCTTTTGAATAGAGGAACGACCAGGCATTCATGAGAGGTTCCAACATTGTCCTTTGTCAGGGCACAGCGGGGCCATCTCCTCCGCATCAAAGAGGGGCCTCTCGCCCCCCAGGGACTTCTTGCTCCCTTCTCCCACTCCATCCCTTCCTCTCCCTCCTTGCGTCTTTCCACACACGTCTTTTGCACGTCCTCCCTCTTTATAGGGAAAAGGCAACCATAGTTTACCTGTAATCTATTTTTAGTTTCGGAGGTGTTGCGCACTACTGTTTGGTTGAGTTTTTCCAAGAGGAGGAGTAAGATTTAGGGGATGATTCTTACGCAAACACTTGAGATTCTGGTTTTGGGCCTTTCCCGGGGTCATTTTCTGCAACTATATAATATGTTTCAGGAACGCTAGTTTGAAAGCCAGCACAGTGAAAAGAAGTTTCACAAAACTAAAAATAATTGGATGTAAAAATATAATGAGAGTAGAGAGGAAAAAAAAAACCCAAACAAAAAGAAAATAGTAAGATGGAGGAACTGTATAATAACTCGTTATAGAAAAAAAAAAAAGAATATCACTGTTGAAAGTGGATTTTTTTCTTCCTTCCTCTTTCTCTGAAAACCACCTCTGCAGGTTTTTCCAGACTCTACAACCCTTTGTGGAGCAATAGGTTCTGACTCCAGCTGTCCTTAAACTGGAATATTGGTGCACTTCGCTTGCAGCAAACGGTGACCCATCCAGTCAATTCCAACTAGTTGCAAATAACTTGCAAGACCTGAAAACAGTTGGACTGTGAGGTGAACACAGTCACTGAAAACAGGCTTTCCAAAGCAAAATACTGTGTACATTTTAAGGGCAAGAAGACTGCATGGCAAGAAAGAATTTCCTATATGACAGATAGTCCCTGTGCTGCATAAAGGTGGGAGAGGTCTGTTGCTCCTCTGGCTGCACCCATCCCTGAAATCTTTGAGTCTCTCAGTCTACTGTCCACCAACTGATGTTTTTTCATCCACTTCAAAGTTCTTTGTTGCAGCATCCCTGGCTGTAGGCCCCTCGAGGATACGAGTTGCAACTATACCCCTGTGAAGACAGCCACACAATAACACTCCACGGGATGAGCAATAAACTGGAGAGGAATGACATCTGAATCGGTCCATTAGATCTCAGTGAATGAAGCTATACTTAAGTTATTGTTCAATTTCCAGTCCGTCAGTGGGCCAGTCTGCTCCTCTTGGAATTAACCATGAGTCCGCGTTAAGCAAACAACACAAAAATAAACAGATGGAATATATAGTAGGCATAAATATTGCAATTATTTTAAGCCCATTGCAAGATATAAACTTGCAGTGAACTGGGGTATCTACTTGCTAGTTGCTCACACTGTCCCAGACCTATGACTTTTAGATAACTTATCCAGGATAACTTATCCATCTTTTTTTTAACTTTAAGCTTAAGGTTTAACTTTAAGCAATACAGTGCAATAGTTAATTTCCAGACAGCTAGTCCACTGAACGTTTGAATCTTTGAATAGTTTCCTCTGATAGATTGATAAGCTCGTACTTGGAAGATTATGGAATAAACTGTCATCCGGCACGGATAATGAGACTTTTTAGGAATAATTCATACTCTTAACAGTTTATCTGCACAAGGAGACCCATATTTTGGTATGAATTTATTGTATGATGTCGCTTAAGCCCTCTCACATGAATGTAAACTAAAACCCTCAAAAGCAAATTTTCTACCAAAATAAGAGTCTAAACATAAGGTTATATCATTTTAACTGTATCTGCTTAAATTCTTAAGAGAGCTTTCCTGTACAGACAAGACTTTCGTGCAAAAATTCCAATTTAAACCTTCTGTCTTATCTCATAAAACACAGCCTTTTTCTTTAAGACTTGTCTTGCTTCTCAAAGACATTGTAGTTAGGCAGTTATTCTTCCAGGTCTTATGTCTTATATACAACTTCAGGGTTACTAGTACAACGTGTTGACTGGGCATCCCTTTAGTCAGTTGAGTAACACAGTGAAGCAGTCAACATTAAAGACTTTCAGTGGTTTTCTAAAGCAAAGGATCAAAACCTAAAAATGTCTGAAAAAAACCAGTCAGCAAAGCCTCTACCTTAATGTCTTAGGTTTTAAACTGAAATAGCAAAGCAGAAAACATGTTCGATGTGGTAGCTACACAGTGGCTTTCGTGGAGTAAGATTACTAAACATGTAAATTACATCTGCCCAGGTTCTTTACACGTGATATCTGGGCCTGAAGTGAGGATTGCTCTCTAAGATGGGTGCAAAATCTCTTAAATGGTATATGTAGAGTCTTGGTGTTGCAAATACGTTCCATATGTGTTCAAGTGTCTTCTTTGGGAATCATTCACACCATCATTCACAATGCCATCGACTACAGAATTGGCTGTTCACGTTCATCATGTAAATTGAGATAGTGGTTCTAAATGGGGATGAATGGGACCTTCCTATAGACAGTAAATATCATCCCATCTCGAGAGTCTTTTTTGCATTAATGGAAAATGCACAAATTTCTATTCTTATGTGGGAGCACTTCACTTTTCAGCAGATGGCACTATATAGTACATCCTACTGTGCTTTGCACTTTGCTTAAAATACCCTTTTGCCAACTTGACTTGGAAAACATGTTAAGTGTGACACAGAAAATCTTTGGATGATCTGCAAAAACAGGAAACGTTCTGACCGTGCTGAGGAAGAATAGCACGAGGTTCCCATCTCACCAGAGGCAGGAAATTCCAATCCACAAGAAGTATTTATTCTGCCGTAAAAATACACTTTATGAATTTTTAGTGTTCTGACTCTTTACAGAAGCTCCTGCTGTTGGCTGGAGTTGGACACGAATAGGCAAGAACCACTTTCCTGATTCCCCGCATCCTTACTTGAAAAAAGTTTACTCTTGTAGCCTTCTAAGGAGATATTGCCACTTCCAACCAGCCATGGGTATTGGAGACTGGGATTTTGGAGACTAGCGAATATCTACCTGGAAGAAGATTTGTAGCTTGCCAAAGTGCATTTTCCAGGCAGTGTCAACATCTTGGTTTGTGCTGTAGTTGGGTTCCTGATCTTGCATGCTGATATTTAAATAATCAGCGGAAAACTTTTCCAACACGCACGCAATTACTCAGAAAAGCAGCTGTGTAATAAAGGAGGTTAATTCCAGTAAGGGGACTTTGGATGCTACTCAGTGTGGGGAACTTGGCACGAGTTGGCAGAAAAGCTCTAATTTATTCAAACACTCTTTGGGGCCATGAAGCAGCCTCCGATCTGAAGAGAGCAATGCCAGGAGAGAAACAATACTTCTGAGTCACACCCTGCTTTCTTCTTGGTTGTGCTTCTAGAAGGTGCACGGATGACTTGGAGGTCCTCAGACGTTTTTCGAGTCACCACACCAAGCCTTGCCCCTATAAAACCAACCATGAACCAAGATATCAAAGGACTAAACCCTAGTAATGAACTTGGGGGCTGGGGTGGTGTTTGGGTTTCTTGTGACTCAGAGGGAACTGGAATGATAAAAAGCGTTCAGAATTCTGGTTGTAAGTAAAAAGATTGCCAAAACAGGTTTTGTTTCACTTCCGTACACTAAAATAACACCAAGTTTATCTCTATTTGTTGTTCTCTCTTCATTTCCCCCTCGCCCTCTTACTATTAAGAAGCTGGTGTTAATAAAACACATTTGTCACAGCTTTTGCCATTTCTTAAGTCCCTAGACCTCTTGGCTGAATAGTTGCAAACAGATTTGAAAAGAAAAGTAATAGCACCATAATTTCGCCAGAAGTTATAGCTCCTATCGTGACTCCGAACCTGTGAAATTTTTGAAAGGGAAAGAACGTGTGCTGGCAATAGCGCTTGATCTGTGTTTCAAGAGCAGAGTTGAAACCAGCCCCGCCATGGGCTGCAGGCAGGGAGCACGAAAAGGACGGTCTCCACAAGCAAAACGCTGCCGTTCCTCCCGTCCCCTCCTCCCTATCTGTACGTACAGCAGCGGATTTCAAAATTAGATTCTGCATAAGTATCTTCCAGAGCTCTCATCTAATCTGCAGGCTTGTACACTTCACAACAGCTTAGGGTCTGGCCTCTAGTTTTTTGCAGTCTGGTTTTTTGTTTTTTTTTTCCAGAGTGACTTCTGCCTTCATGAAAGCGTGAAAAAGTATATCTACATATACATTTTACATATATATATATACACACACAGCGCATATATATATATAAAGACTCCTTCTCCCTCTTCATCTCCACAGTACACACAATTGTACACCAGAGCAGGTGTTGCAGTATTATTTTGATAGTAAATGTAGCACATACAAATGTCATTATTCCATTTGGTATTTCTGGAGGAACAGGATGCGCATTTCCCAGGGAGAAGCAAAAAGTGCTGGATGAAGACAGAAAAACTTTCAGCTGTTCTCCGGTAACTGAGCCTTCATTTCTCAAAAAGTAAATCTCAAGTGGCAAGGATATAGCAGTATCATTTGTTATTCTGTATATAAAGGCTTTAATTTTACCATGCTTTTTGTTTTATTCCTTATGGTGGACAAACACAAGTGGGACTCATTCTGCTCCTGTAACGCCAGTGAGATCTATATGTGCACGGTCACCACCCCAGCACCAGGATGCCTGGGGCCAGGGCTCTCCAGAGTAAAGGTTCTCCAGCTTGGACAACAAACCATGACCCGCACAAGTTTCCCAGTACATATTGACCAGCAAGGGACTCGCAGAAATGGGGACCATTCGTACCCCAGACTATGCAAACTAAGGAAAGGAGACCCAAATACTCACTGCTGTAACCTGGAGTGAAATTATCAGAATATCAGAAAGTAGGGGTTCAATCTCATTTTTGTCAACCCCGATCCCAAATGGATGAGACAAATCAATATTTTTGCAGCTGTATGGTCAGTAAACCAGAATGATGTAGAACGAGGGCTCACGGACGCTGTAGATAAGGTAATTCATCAGCAATTTGCTCTCTTTTAGCCCAGTTCAGTGTTGTTGAAGCATCATTCTCTAAAGGAGTACTACTCTTACAGGTAATTTAAATTAAAAAAAAAAAGACTGTTCTTCAACAGCACGGCCGTTATACTGCGAACTGCATGTACTTTTGCCCTGTGTGCATCGCCGGTCAGCCCTCTGCCCGGCAGCATTTAGAAATGAATGCCTTCTCTTGGAGTCCTGTCCCCGTACAAGCCGATATTATCCATTATATACGAACGGGACGGTTCTCTGAGTAATTAAACGTCTGCGTGTATAAACACAGTGAAAATAAATTTAACCTGGCACAAAAGTGTATCTGCAAAATACATAAGCCTTTGCACGAAGGTACATAGGTTGGGATTGTTTGTGACCTACTTACATACGTAGCTGCTTGATTTTGCAATTGCGCCGCTTTCCCCTTTATGTAATACAGTAAGTGAGGACAATTTTAAGGCACATCTTTGTACTCGAGTTTGAAAACATAATCTAAAATACCAGTGTGTGAGCTCCATATTAAAATGCACATTTACAAGCATTAAAATGAATGCAACAGTGCTCACAAAATACCGACTTATTTTAATCGTTAATAGTTAAAATTCCCTTCCTCTTTCTCATGATCCTCTGTTCATGTATAAGTAATATAAGATACTTATTTTAAAGAAACCAAATCTATACTTGTTGACCAATATAATTTGATTCTTCTTGATCCTGTAATATTTTTTTCGAATAATCACTTTTTGCATATTTTCTAAAACTAACTTTACATTTTAACTAGACATGGGTTTAATCCTCGGGAAGACTCCATGTGGTGTATGCTACCAAGCTGTGCTCTATTGAATTTCTGTGAGCATGGCAACTTCCATAGAGAGATTTATCTGACAGCCCTGTAAAAATATGCTGAGCTCTTGTTGACTGGACTTTTTTCAAATAGCCATAGGGACATTCTCTACTGTTTTTAGAGCAGCTACAGTTAAATGCAGGATAAGAAATTAAATTAGTTTCGTATTAGATAAGCCGTGTATAGACGAATAAGACAAGTTTTATTAAATGTTACAAAATGGCTGATAAAAAGCTAATGATATAACAAATTTTTTATGCCGCTGAAGCCACTACAGAAATCTTTCACTTCATTTTTAGTAACTATTTGATAGGACTATGTCACTTGTAGAACCCATGGGGAGACAATACCAACCTGCTGGTCCGTAACACAGGACCAGTCTGCGGCAATATTGCATTTAGTCAGGACATTTTATTCTGGCATTCTGGATTTTAATGCTGGGCCTCCCTATAGAAAACATATCTGCATTGTTCGTGAACCCTTCAAGCAGGCGCCTCGCGGGCTGGTTAACGGGGTGTGGGTCACCTCTCGACTAAGTCCCGAGACGTGGAAGCGGTGAGGAGTAATCCAGCAGTACCCTGGAGCGCTCACGGGGTGAAATAAATTAATTTTTCAGTAGGCCTCCGAATTTTATTTTTAATCAAGACAAACAGGAAATACATCTGGTTATTTAATTCAATTCTCAGCATTGCTGGACAAACGGGAAGCCAAAGGTTACTCAGAGCAAGTGTGCAATACAGCCGCAGTGAAAGTAAGGTAAATTAGCCCGCACAGGAGCAGTATTACTGCAATTAGACTTCTAGTATTACCCCAAGCTAGTTTGCCAATTTGAGGATCTCTAGATTATGCTGCAGACACTTCTAAGTGCTACGTGGACATGTCCCTAGAGCTACGGTGTATTAATGTATCCCTCTGCACAGCAATGGACTTCACAGTCTCTCTTCGAGTCATTTAGGCTATAACTAGAGGTTATTTATTCAGATTAGTTACCAGTGACCTTAATTTAGCCTTTATTTTAAATATATTTACCATTAAATATCAACAATTCAAATAACTAATAATTCCAATGCAAGTGTAAAAAGAACTAATGCAGAAAATCTCTGAAGCTCTTTCACTAATCTATTGCATCGGAGAAAAAAACCCCATGCAAATAAAGACCAAGATTAGTCTGCCACAAAGAAAAGCGAGCAATAAAGGAATTGTTTCTAATCACTGAGGAAAATGGCTCGTTTCCTTTCCTGGTTTCCATGTGTAACTTTCCTAATAGTTGTTTTGCCTCATGACTTAATTTCTGCAGGCGCAGATTCTTCTGCCGAAGGATTATAAACGAACCATGTGCAGAAAGCACTAGCTTTCTGTATTTAAATCACTTACCAGCCAACGATGATAGAGAATTAAATTTTCCATTTTAAACAGCTGTGTTTCCAGGCTTTATGGCTATAAGGAGACCCTTCCAAACCCAAACAGAAAGTAAAGAAAAGAAATGACCTTCACTACCAACAGTTGTGTAGAGAGAACCTGAATTCCTTTCTATGAACAGGCTGCTAACTCTGAAGCTTAATGATGAATATTTAAATGTCAAGATTAACAATTTTAGCTGAAATATTTAACTATGTTCTTCTTCACTGACGCTGAATCTAATAGGAGCCGAAAATTTAATTAGTGCCTGCTGTAGCTAGATCAATTGATGAAAGTGATTATATGGTTTGTTTACTTATGACAAGAGGGAACTGGGATTGGTGATTGAGGAGGTCCCGTCTACTTCTGTGTTCCTTAATAACAACAAATGTGTATGTTTATATCGTGACTGCAATGTATTGAGACATCAGTAATAGGATGGTGTTTCTAACATGCGTGTGATGCATGCAAGACACGAGAGAAGGTGGTTGTTGACAAAGTGAGAAAATAATGTCCCCAAATGTTATGTTTGTTCTACATACTCCTATGCAGCCACCGAAAGATGATAGTATAGCTCTATGCTGGGGCTGAAAGCATCAGTCATCTCAGTTTTAAATCCCAAACCCTCTTCCCTCTTTTTAGTTAGCAGAAGTCTCAACTTTCTCCCACTCTGCTATGACATTTTTGAATCTTCACCCCTAGCAACTCCTATTTTGTAGCCTCACAAGTCTCAGTTGCATAATTCTTTCACTCATTGTCACTTTTCAGTTAATGAAAATCTTAGAAAGCTTAATTCATTTGAATTTTCTACAGAATTTAGAGCTAGCGTGACTCAGAAAGCTGTGGGCATTGCTGCGCTATTTAAATCCTGCACACAGTGAACTACACGGTGTTTTGGTTACAAGAAAGCAATCCAATATTAACTCCTGTATAGCTTAAATTCATCTTTAACACTCTTGCCGTCAATACACAGAAAGTCCCTCACCTCTTAGCACGTTGCTTGGTTTGCGTCCGCATACCAGGAGCTCTGAAACGGCGGTCAACATGCAGCTAGTGAGACGCCAGCCACTTCAAAGCACTAGATGGCTTGGCAGGAGATGTTCCCATCAATGGTGACACTCGTGCTGGTGGCTGCTGGCGATGGGAATATCTGGCACAGAAAAAAAAAATAGAAGAAGAAAAAGGAGGAATCTCTTTCATTTACTCTTTCCTTCGAGTATACTACAAAATAGGTTGAAGAGACTGCTGAAGCTCTGGTAGAAGAAGAGACCGTAACGTAATTCTGAATCGCGCCGTTTCCAGGCAGGGTATGGATTTTATTAGCTCTGTTCATAGCGTTCTTTGGAGTTCGAGGGATGATCCATGGAAGAGGCTGGCTGATGCTAACCAAGCAAAGGCAAGAAAAAGAAGGAGTTTTTTTCTAAAGCCAGCAGATGATGTTATACATTTTAAGTTTATATATTATTAGGTGCTTTTAAAAGTGGAGCTGGCTCCATTCACATAAGTGTGGCACCGGTACACCTGGAAGTTCTAAAGAAATATGAGGTATAATAATAAAAATAAAATAATTGTACTAAAAATGTATACATAAGTGATTTCTTCACAACCTCTCTTTTACAGTTTTTAAATTTCCTCCTGGTTTTTTTTTTCCCCTGGTTTTATTTTTGGCATGTTTTCACATCAAGAATATCTAAATAATTAAAAGAAAAAAAAATCTAAATGTCTTAATGAAATTAGCTCTGTTGAATTCAAATCAACACTAAAAAAATTCACCACCAACTGGGAAGACATCAGGCCTAGGGAATTTGAACAGATACATTTCAGTGAAAACCATGACTAAAAAGATGTCTGTTCTTAGCAATCCCCCCCTTTTTAGATTCAATCATTCAAAACAAATTTTGCATACTTTTCATGTGTATTTCAGTGCCTCCCATAGACAGAAATAGATAATGGATGAAACCACCGTCTGATGAATATTGTCCATAGATTATCACAAGCAACCGACTTGAATTAAAATGATGTTTGTACATGAGGACTTTTTCATTTCAGAGAGTGGCCTGTACGACTAAAAGAATCTGTGTATTTAATGCTGAGATTCAGAGACAAGAAAGCCCAATATGGACAGTGTTGAAAGTTCACAGGTCTTGAATTATTCGCCCTGTATAAGAGCAGAAGTCACACTGATTCAGCCCAAAAATGCCGTGTACTCACTGCTTTCTTCATTTGGAAGCACTGTAATTAGTACACCTATGAGGACCTATTTCTCCCCCAAGTAATTCGACTACCTTTATCCACGGCCCAAGACGTGAGCTGTGACACCCTGGTGGCCTTTAACCCTTGACCAGACTAAATTCGCCTCACCTTTCAGGTAAGCAGTTTTTGCTGCCACCGGGCGGTTATTGACTTGGAAACCCACTCTTTTCCAATAGGGTTGTTTCATACAACCCTACAGCCTTGATTGCTACTCTGGGTTGCAGAGCCATCTCAAGGGACCAGGTTGACCGGTCATGCCAGGCATATTGAGTTTGGGTGGAAGCGAGCTGAGAAGGTCAAGCTTCAGGTTTGTGGGTGGGCAAGGGGGGAGGACAGGGGGTCAGGGGAGCTCTTGGTCAAGGCCGGTAGGGTGCAGAGCGTCTCCTCGCACAACCTTCAGCAAACCTTCCTTTGAAAAGGCAAGGGTCAGGATGGGAAGACAAGGAGAATATACCCCTAGGGTGGGAAGCAGAGGACAACCCAAGTGCAGTAGACGGTCTCCTGCTGAAGCTACTGACAAACAGAGATGCCTCCTACTCTGTAGCACTTGGAGCAGAGGTTGTCTCCAGCTTCATGGTCTTTGCCTCCTGGAGGCCAGAGTTTGTGGTTCTCATCTCTAGCATCATGTGAACGGTGGCTGCCCCTCATCCTCAGCAGAGACTGAGCAAGTTTGGAATCAGCTCTATGTGGATGAAGCATCTGGGCACAGCACAGAAACAACACAGAAATACTATGGGAAAATGATGTTGAAGTAGGTCATTCCCTACTGCTCCTGAAGCTGGAATTTAGTTCTCCTTGTTTGCTCTCATGGGAGAGTGTAAAGATATAATTTTCATAATTCGAAAGTCAATATTTGACAAGAGATACCTGTTACCTGGATTCTGTGTGCTTTCCCTCTTACTTAGCCAGTTATTTGCCGCCAGAATCATAAAAAGATTAAGTAAGATTAAGTAATACACATTGCTAATGGCATGTGCTCTTTGTTAAACAAATGCACATGACAAGTATGAGACTAATTTGGTCCTCTGAACAGAGCACCAGTTTCTCTGGGTCCTGCTAGGAAGCAAAAGAAAAATCCATGTCCATTGTTCTTTGTGGCAAACACTGAAGATGAGAATTTCATTTTTTATCCTTTCAATTTATTTTTTTTTAATTGGTCAGTCTAAAATTTTGCATTCAGTAAGATATGTGCTTCAGGCTGCTGTTGTCTTTCAGAATTTAAGTTGTTTGCCTGTTGCCACGAATACAGATTGAAAAGGTATATGGGTTTGATCATGCCATATCAAAAAACGTACATGGCCCTTTGCTCGAAGGGTGACTTGAAATTTGGCAGGAATCAGGGGTGTGCATTTAGGAACACTCATGAATGCCCATGCACATTTGCTAAAGTAAGACAGCTTTAAAACTATATTAAAAATAATGAAAATAATAACAATTAGTTGTGGTATAAGTTCAGTTACAGGTCTGGCAAGTTGGCAGCTAAATTTTTTGAATATTTTGTCTGGAACAGGTATGCTCTATTACAAACAGATACTTCATTCTGATGAGAATATACTTCCAACTACTTTGCAAAGAATCTGTGTACAGTCACCCAAAAAAATGATAGATATTTTGTTTTTGTATGGCCCATATAATCTATACATGTATAATTTTAGTGTCTTTTATGAAAATACATTTGTTAATATCTGGGATCCACTCAGAAGCTACCCTGAGAAATGCTCCAGAAGACATTAACAAATTAATAACTTCATAATCAGCACAGGGTTTCTATCCCTTGCAACAAATAAGGACTAAGGAAAATAGTGGAATGAGAAAAATAAATACTGCATAGCCACACATCCATTGAACGCAATCCACTTTATTAACTCAGGGAGGCAACAAGTTTGGGGAATACACGACAGGTAAAGTTGACAGACCTGGAGTTGCATTTAGGAAGTTTCTGAAAAGCCCCTTTTCCTTGTGCAGATGAAGAAGGCTTAATTACTCGGTGATTCCTGGATGCAAGCACTCAGGATGTAGCACAGAGAGGCTCTTCTGTCTCCCCAGGTCACCTGCGGATCTCAACATGATGGGGTGCCCAAGCACCTCCATCAGGAGGAGAAGGGTGAAAGAACCAGGAGAGCATAAAGGCACATACACACTGTCTCAGGAAAATAGTGGGTGAGCAGAGAGAAAGAAGCAACTCAACTCAGATGTCCGCAGTTTAAGATACTCCAAAAAGAGCCTGCCTATCTCTCCATTCACGAGAGGATGGGTGTAATTACGAGCACATTTTGTTCCACCAAAAAACCACATAGACCTTACAATAAAACAGCAAAAACACACCAAAAGAAAAGAAAAAAAGGCTGATATGGGGGGGGAGCCCAGATGGGCATGAGGACTACGTTGGCCAGCTGTGATGGGATGTCCCTGAGCAGAACCAGTGCGCAGGGCAGCCTACCCCAGGCTCTGGTCCTCGCCCAGAGAAATTCTCACCAAGCAGAATGCAGAGGTTCTTTGCACCTCTGTGAGCAAAATCTGAGAAACCACAGGAGGGGTCAAATGTGGAGGTAATACTGTGATTGAATCTATCATCACATGTTGTCAGAAGCAAGGTTGCCTGGGCAATCTGAATTCCGGCATTTGCGAAATTTTGAATGTTTGACTTTGCAAGCTTAGCATTCTTTCACTCTTTTTAATGTCATTTTAGTCTCTTTGGCAAGATGCTGAATAGATGTGTGCATATTTGTAGTTAGGATGCAGTTTTAGAGGATACAGTTTCCATGGAGTGTGTAAATAAATCCTATTTTCGGAACTGTATAAACCAAAAGGCTTTCCCATTCATTTCCTTGACAAATAAGCTTGTGGTTTTACTGAGGCTTGGGTTTTTAATATGTTTGTTAGAATTGTACGGAGTAGTACTATAAGAAACACCCACTTTTTTTCTCATTCTTAAACAATTACATGCCCACAGAATTACTCTTTGAATACTGCAGAAATGTGCGTAAATTAGACTCTAAACTCATACAGTTTTCCCATGTGCAAATGACATCCAAGAGAGCTAAATTTTGCACAATTTCTTTTTAAGTTACAGTTATATTCTTGTCCAATTGCTCCAGCTACATATTGTAAAAGGGAAAATAATTTGCAAAAGTGGAGAAATGGAAAAACATTCATGTTTTTCATCCTCCTATGATTTAAACAGGGAGATATGTATTACTTAAATTAAGCATACAAGTTCTCTAAAGGCATAAACATATTGTAAGGAAGCAATACCCCACAAGAGATAAACTGCATGGAGGAATCTGTCTAGACCCCGCTGAACAGGGTTGAAGTGTAAGTACAAATGGAGATATCTGAAGGGGTCAATAAGCTCCAGACGTCCAATTCTTACCTTCTCATTGATATTTAATGCTGTATTTGAACTCCAGAAGCCCATTCTTAATTCAGATGTATGGGACCTTGTTTTGGCGTAGAGGCCTTTTTGTCTAGTGGTAAAGTCGTCCTAGGAAATCAATGACAACACACAGGCAAGGCAGATTTTTGTCAGTTTCTTCTTCTTAAAAGTTGAAGTCACTTGGAAATCATAAATACGTTGGCACAACCAGAAGCTACAAAACTTTTCTCATTTTCTTCTTGACTTCAATCACTGTTTAAACTGTATTTCCACCTATCGTATTTATAAAATGATAATTACTGTCCCGTACTACAGAGGATTGTTTTCTGTAGTATGTTATTCTTCATACAGAAAATGTGAGATTTAGTCTTTGAGCTAGTCAAACTCCATCTCTGACCCCCCCGCCTCCAGGTCCGAACAAGAAAGCCATCTGTGCTGGGATGAGAATACGAGAGTGACCATGTCAGTCCCTGTAAGAGGGGAGAAGGTGAAAGGATGGTGAGACAGATGGTTTCAGCTCCTGTGACAATTAGCCCCTGCCTTAGGAGGAAGACCTAATCCAATGTGCCAGGCTGGGTAACATGTAGGGGGGTGGGTTAGACCGGTATTAAGCTGTATAGCAGCCATGACACAAGATGAGCATAGTTTTAAAAAGAGGGGAGGGCAGAGTAGGAGGGCAAAACCCTTGCACTGGCCCTACTCTTGGCCCCATCAATGTAGACATCAATATTTAAGTGCTCTTGGACTGGTCCATGAACTTGGCCACAATATAACTGAAAAAATTCATAGAATCATACAATTGTCTTGGTTGGAAATGACCTTTAAAGGTCATGGAAATGACCTAAAAGATCATCAAGTCCAACCATCAACCTAATACTGCCAAACCCACCACTAAACCATGTCCCTCAGCAGCACATCTACCCATCTTTTAAATACCTCCAGGGATAGTGACTCCACCACTGCCCTGGGCAGCCTGTTCCAATGTTTGACAACCCTTTCGGTGTAGAAATTTTTCCTAATATCCATCCTAAACCTGTCCTGGCACAACTTGAGGTCATTTCCTCTTGTCCTATCACTTTTTACCTGGGAGAAGAGACAGAACCCCCCTCGCTACACCCTCCTTTCAGGGAGATGTAGAGAGCGATAAGGTCTCCCCTCAGCCGCCTTTCCCCCAGGCTGAACACCCCCAGGTCCCTCAGCCGCTCCTCATCAGACTTGTGCCCCAGACCCCTCACCAGCCCTTCTCTGGACACGTTTCAGAACCTCAGGCTGTGAAACTGTTACTTAGAAAAACACTTTTCTGTGACTTAAGCAAAGATGCTTTTTGTCTTGGAAAACAGATGATGTGCATGAAATCATTTTTTTGTAACACATGTTCTAACTTATTGGCCCACCATAAAATATTTTAGTCAATGTAACGTTACTCATTAAAGCTTAGTTGTCTTCTTAGGCATAAAAACTCTTCCCAGATATCATTCATCCTCTTTTAAGAATCCCCCAATTAACAACAACTGCTAAAGCTTCAGCTTTCTTGAGAAATACTATAATATTTTTGTATATTTGGCATAACTGCATTGAAAGGAATTGTCACAGATGTGAAATCACATGTGTCCATATGCACTTATGCGTGAGTCTATGCAGGATGCCCCAGCAGCAGAGAATAAGGCCAAATGCTTCAGCTGATAGTGGTGCATTTATTCTTTTTGTTGTCTTGTATTTATAGGCTACAGCATGCATTTATTTCAACGTCTAAAATGTTGATTCAGGCTGTATGCGCAGAGGAGCTTTTTATAGGTCATTGGGACCGAGGAAATACCGCCTTTTTCTCATGTCTCATAGCAGTATATCTTGCATATCGTTCAGTTCTGGAAATCTACGTTTTGATCTGTTTGAGGATACCAGTAATAATATACTTTTGGAAATAGTTCTCAAGATTACATGAGTATCACTATCCATTTTGTCACCTGTCACATCTAAAGATCCACAATACCATAGTAAAATATGCTACAAGCCTGGATTGATGTACTTTGTTTAAGCCTGTTGACATACAATACTTTCTTCTTGCTACTGCTGAATGTGTTAGCTATTTATAGGCATTGAAATTCACCATGAATCTGTGTTTAAGGCAAACCATGTAGAAAGAAAAAGGATGTATGATTATTTTATGTTTTATGTAAATATATATGTGATACCAACGTTAGTTCTACATTCAAGGGAAAAATGAAAATTCAAATCAGCATTACAGCACCCCAGTCTGCTCCGTTACCATTTTTAACCCCCTGCCAGCCACCTTCCCTGCTCGAAAAATCCCCCGAGCCTTTCAGAGCAGTGCAGGGATTGCCATGTTGTCTACACAGTAGAGGTGAAGGTGGAAACTTTTGCTGCTGCAAACGTAACCCTAAAAACCAAGCCGAAAACCTGTTCCCCTTTCCAGCTGATTTCCAAAGGGCAGAGTGGAAGGTAGGTAGCAGTAGTAATGAAGATGAACTGAACCAGTAATTATTTAGCCACTGGGGAATGATATGCAAAACTAAATCTTACTGTCAGTCGTAGTCATAACTAGTAGCATTTAAGTGCCAGATTTATGGGATGTAGTGATCCATCTCCATTACACGTCAGATGCTTTACTTAAGGTGGGTTAAAGGGGATCCCAATTTTTATCCCAGGTGAAGTTGCCTTCTCTGAACCTTACGCACAGCAGTTCTTCCTCTTGGTGTGCCTCTTTTCCGTACCACTTTTCCATTCCCATAGAGCAATACAGAATTGAAGTCAAGCTTAAAACAAGCTACAACCGTAGGGTTTCGAATATTTGAGTGATACCTTTTATATTTGTATATTATGTGCTGACACTAATTAGAACTGGTTTAAGATATCACCACTAAAGGACTCTTTGCTGTCAGGCAATTTGTGAGGCAAAGAGTCCGTCTGGACTTTGTGGACAGTTAGGAGGTTTAGTCTCAGGAAGGAGGTACTTTACATCTACCAGCTCTTCAAACCATGGGCTTTTCAATTCCAGTACCTTCCTACTACTAAGTTAGCACATAGCCCAAATGCCAGAGTTTGCCAGAGTAAGGTAATGCCGCAATCGGTATGGAGAAAGAACAGTACACTCAAACTCTGCAAAGTACCTGCAATTATAACTATCCCCACCTAAGATGGTGAACATACCTACAGATCTACGAAGGTGCTCCGAGGGCTGGAGCCCCTGTGCTGGAAGGACAGGTTGGGAGAGTTGGGGGTGTTCAGCCTGGAGAAGAGAAGGCTCCGGGGAGACCTCAGAGCTCCTTCCAGTCCCTAAAGGGGCTACAGGAGAGCCGGGGAGGGACTTTTTACTGGGGCATGGAGTGATAGGATGAGGAGGAATGGCTTCAAACTGGAAGAGGGGAGATTTAGATTAGATATTAGGAAGAAATATTTCACTCTGAGGGTGGTGAGTCCCTGGCGCAGGTTGCCCAGAGAAGCTGTGGCTGCCCCATCCCTGGAGGTGTTCAAGGCCAGGTTGGACGGGGCTTGGAGCAACCTGGGCTGGTGAGAGGTCTCCCTGCCCAGTGCAGGGGGGGTGCAACAAGATGACCTTTAAGGTCCCTTCCAACTCAAACCATTCTACGATCCTATTATTTTTATTCTTCTGCACAAAGTTCCTGGCTTCATTTAATGATATTATCCATTTCCCATTTGCACTCATGAAAAGATATTCAATTTTTAACCAAAAAGAACAAAAATAAAGGACATTATGGATTCTAATACTTCTGCTGGCTGCTGAAACATCTCTCAGGTTAGGAATTCATGAGACTCCATGAGTTCCTTCATATGGGCTTTGTCAGCACATGGATGAGAAACGTTCATAAGATATCCTCAAATGCTGCAGAGAATGGTGCCAGTGACTCATTTATTAGTTTCCAGGGTTTCTTTGAACTCAGTAAGGAATAAAAGTCCAAAGATGGTGCCAAAAGGCTCAATTACTATTGCCCTCTATAACAAAGTGAGATCTCTGCAAAAAAAAAGAGAAACATTCCTAGTGCAAATGCCAGGTAAGAAGAAGTGGAAAATTTCAGCAGTAAGTGCAGTCATTACCCTATATTCATGAGATTTGTGAAGCACTGCAGAACGAGAACTTCTGCACAAACTTCTAAAATATAACCCATTGTGTTATTTACAAATGTATAAACAGAATCCTAAATTAAAAACCTGAAAGAGCCGAGAGATGAGCTGAGCGCTACATATTTGCTTGCATCTTTTTGTAGGCCAGTTACTAAATTTTTGCTACATAATGTTTTTCTAAGCAAATATTCATTGAGCTAGCAAAAGTATTAGAGCTAATCACTGTAGTTTTCCTTTAACATGGCATTTTTACATGACACCCACTCCCAGGATTACAATTTGTTTTGACACACACAATAATATTTAACTGCTGGATGGCATGAGATTATCACCTCAAATGCTTCAGCATGAACGTATACCAGAAACTCTAATATTTTCCCATCCTTTATGGACAAGCCAAGAAGAGCTTTGAAGTCCTGTCACTGGTGGTGGTGAATAATTTAATAAAGCTATAATTTTAAATATGCACCTTTATCCAGAAAAATACTTGAGCTTATGCTTAATTTTAAGTGTAGGTGTATCGGCTCCCACAGGGATATTCTTGTGCCTCAATTCTTTGCCGGTCCAGGTCTAATTGGCAAAACATGCTATAATCAAATAAAAGGCTCGGTTGCCAGTTCAGGCACAGCCTTAAGGAAGAGGTGATGTTTAAGCAGCCCCACCTCACGATCTATCCTGGAAATATTTTTATTCACAGACATATACAGACCTTTCAAGCTACAACCCCTGGCACTGGCACAGTTACTCAAGTGAAGAAAATAACCCTTATACAGGGGACTGGGAATCAGTTCTCACAGCCCTAATTCCTCTGTAGCTTCTGTTTTGTGGGGCAAAGGATGACATTTGTGCTGGATAAAAGCATTGCTAGATGCTTCTTTCCCTGTTGCTCACTTACACCTTTGCTCCCATGTAGAGGAAGGAGAGAGACCTTTAATGCATTAAGTCCCACCAGTATTTGTTCCCTTCCTCAGACCCTTGCTGACACCACAAGGTGAGGATACGTTCTGTAATGCGGGCCCAGGAATGGTGGAGCCTTCCTTTACGAGGGAACGCATACAAAGATGACCATGCTGGGCTAGCCAAAAAAGCATAAGAAAAACCCAGCCATACATTTTTACCTCCCTATTGTCCCCTCCTGTGCCTATCGAAGTCTGAATCCTGCTACAGCCCAGGTCTGAATATTGATCCCTCCTGGAGCCACTTAAATAGAAATATTTATTCAGTGGTGCCTTTTACCAGTTATTTTCAACCCCTTTCTCTCTGCCCAGGAGTGGAGAGCTCAATTACTCAAATCAGAAAGAACTGGGTATATAGGTATTTGGAGGATAATTCAGTTGTAGCTCTAATGCCCTGCAGTACCAGGTTTTCAAGGTATTCTTCTAAGATTCATGGGGTGCAACCAATATAAAAGTAGACCTTTAAAAAAGAAAAAAAAGAAACAAACAAACAAAAAAAACACCAGAAAATTCCAGTGACTTTTCCCTCAATACATAGATCTGTATCTATCTACAACTCGATAGTTGTAGGACAGGATGTTTCCCTATTATCCAAAAGTGATGTAAAATTCTTTTGAAGAAATGTTTTTGTTGGCTCTTTCATACTGTTGCTGTCTCCCTTCTGACATGTCTCTGTAGCTTGTGCGAGTTAGCTTGTGAACTAATTTAAACCAAGAAAGACAAACGTATTTTAAAAAATTGTCCCACACTGACAAGCAGACTGATCATTTTGCATTCTAGCTTTTGTGAGGGGGGATAAAATTGCTATATAACATTTTAGATTAAAAAAAGAAATATTCAGCATTAAATATTCAACATTAAAGTTCCTCGAATTTAAAAATAAATCTACAGCCTTTCTTCTAAAAATGCTGCTGTCAAGCACTGCTGATTCTCATTCAGGAAACACACTATGTAAGAATACTGTATTTATCAAGCTAAAGGAGAAAATGCTTTGAAAAATTAGTGACCTCTAGTATAGCCTAGTCGAGCTTTTCTCATTGAGCAGATGTGTCAGGGAATGGCGTCCATTCATGGATGGTCCCAGATTTCTCCATTTTGAGGAACCGTGGTGGTTTCAGGAGTGGCATTCCTGAAAAAGTTTGACTTCAGAGACATAGTGCTGTTAAAAACTCTCTCAGGAACTTTCCCCTTGTGACTGATGAGCCTGTAAAATATGTAGCTACGTACACAACTTACAAGGTGAAGCCATAGTACCACCACGCAAAGGGCAATCAGTTGACATTCCTTCATGGAAACACTACGGGGAAGGTGTTTTGGTTTGAGGAACCCATAACAATTATTGTCATTTAGACAATTATTCTCTCACCTGATGACCCCTCCCCACCCAGGACAGGGAATCGGGAAAAACCAAGGAAACACAAGGGTTGGTATATAGTTAGATTTAATAGGATAAGACTAAATAATTAACATTAATAGTCCTAAAAAGCCAGTATTGATCCCAAAGCCAGTATAAAATACACAAAGATTACCCTCAGCCCGCTCTATCCATACAAAGCTGTGCCCCCCTGGCAGGGGACAGCAAACGTGGGACCCTGCGAGTGCTGCGGCTTCAGGAGGAAGGGAAGGGCTCAGGGCTCCGGCTCTGGGGCAAGGAGTTCTCTGGATGGCAGCCATCAAGGAAGGGAGAGAGCTCCTCAGCAAACTTTGTAATTTATACTGAATGTGACATTCATGGTATGAAATAACCCTGTTGGCAGTTTGGGTCAAGTGCTCAGGTCTCACTCCTCCTCATCCCTGCACCTGGAGAGCTTCAAAACACTGAGACCTTGAAACCCGCATACCATAGCTGGCTAGAAAGCAAATGTTTTCACAAATTCAGACACTGGAGTCTTCTAAAAATGCAGTTTTCCCAGGCATTGGAAAAGACTTTACAGAAAAGTAAAATTACTGAAAGAGAAAATAGTCCTGTGTTGTTCAAACCAGGACAGGAGGGGTTTTTTGTGTTCTCTTGTTAGTTTTTAATCTGTTTCTCATGTTGAAGTCTTCCCTTAATTTTAATTAGTTAATTCCTGGAAATATTAGCGTGTTGAAGAACAAATGACGGGAACAAGGGGCTGTACATATGATAATGAAGATTGTCTAAGTGCCTGAGGGGGAAGCTAGGAGATGGAAACCTGCTTCACTGTCGTGTCTTCATACAATGGTTCAGCATGGACCACACGGTGCTGACCTCACTCCAAGGTTTGCTCTTTATCCTGGCTTCATGGAGAGCAGAGGCTCTGCAGGTACAACCATGGTGTTGTGCTGGGATGCGATGTGGATACGACCAGGATACGACCATCTCAGAGTGGGCCACACATAGCATGAAAACACAAAGTTTTGGGTGCTCTTATTCAATATTCATCCTCGGTGAGTTCAGAGAGTAAATGTAGAAGTACTTATAAAATGGAATGCACTAAATGCTTATTGATATTTAAGTAATGATGACAAGAGGAAGGATATTTTTTCTGGAGATGGAAAAGCTAAAATTCATTTGTCCTACAGCTGGATAAGTTGACGTTTATTCCACCTAGCAAGCTAGTCAACAACCTTATACCCTGGCAGTTTTCAAAAGATCCTAAATGACCTTCTCACTTCCATGGCTTCAAGTGTTGAGGTCTCCTGATGCAGATTTCAGTTCCAACAACTCATCTGAGAGCTGACGTATCTCAGCACCTCCTCAGATCTAACATCCCATCCACGATCTTCTCCAGGCTAGCACGAAGAAATACTGATGGTTACAGCTGATTGCTGCATCTGATATTAGCAGCCTTCTGGAAAGAAGGTGGGCTATAAATCATCCTGCAGTGGAACAAAATCAGCAGGTTTTTTTTTTTCACAAAGAAATAATCAAACCCATGTATTTTTGAACCAAAAGAATCAATAACATCATAGTTATTAAAAACATGATGAGCTACATTTTGTCAATATATTCAACAATTACGAAACCAGTTAAAGGACATTTCACCTCAAGAGCAGTGGTCATAATTCCATGTGAGTCAGTAGCAATCAAAAGTTATTAAACAACGTGTGCTTAGCTGCTTACACGAACTTAGTTCATTGCTTCCACTACGGTTTCATGTCCTTGCTACTAAAACAATGAGTAACTGGCAGACTTTTTAATGGAACGACTGTGACATAAATGGATGCAGAGGTTGAACCATTAGTAGCAACTCTTCAGGGCAATGTGTGGAACGAGAGGGGCGATTTGCTCTGGGGCTGTCCAGGGTGTATTTTGTGGGAAATGCTGAACTTATCTGGGAGTGACGAAGAGCAGCATGTCTGTGGGGAGGGTCAGCCAACTGCAAATTTCCACATGTGCGGCACCGTGTCTAAGCTGATAACCCAGCCTTCTCCAGTGGTTAATGAGAGGAGTAAGGTACTCTTACAAAAACATTCATCCCCGCTGAAATCATGGGTTTAAGAGAGTATTTAGGAGGAACTTTCTAAATGTGCTGATGCGGAGTGGCCATTGACTCCAGTAGGGTAAAACCAAGTGAGAACGGCAGAAATGCATTTCCTTGGCTAAATTTTCAAAGTCTTTTTCCTCCTCCTAAGCCCTTCAGGAACATGAGTTACTGTGTCCATGCATGCTCAAAACATTGATCGACCTGCAAGTGGCTCACGTGTTGCTGCATGTCTGCTCATGTGGGCAAGTAAAATAACAATGAACGTACGCATAACCTTCCCTTGTTATGAAGATTGCTTTGAAAGTCTTCTGCAGAAAAGCCCTCTTCATCACCAGCTATGGTGAATCTTTCACATTTGCTGGAGCTTGAGGAGGCCAGTTTTGGGTGTGGAAGATGAAATGGGACCAGAAGTGAGATAAAAGTTTGGTTTTCCCGAGTATAATATGGAGGCAAGAATGTCATTTCCAAAGAAATCCTATTTACTTTTCTCTTGAGCAAATGACATGATTAAATATTTATCTTCATAATTGTAGTCAGATGTTGGTTGTAGAAAGAAGTACACATAAAAAGGTGATTTGGTAAGCCTGCCTCAAAAAATGCTGATGCTGTGGATTTAAGCAATAAATGCATTAAAGCCTCTGCAGATTCTACAACATATTCAGTGCATGAAGTTACTCAGCAAATTTATTTGATGAGTTAAGTGAGAGTATACCTTCTAATTTGTTTTCATCCTTAATTATCCATTTATTCTTTTGATTCATACACGGTAATTTCATACCGTTGATTCCCTCTTGACCTTGTGCTTGTAACTGAATCCTGAGATCTGGCTTGTGGCCCAGGAATATGTAGAAAATTGTTTATATTAGCAGCAAGCTGCCTTGAGCTGCAGTGCTTTGATTTAACGTTATAACTGTACTAAAAGTAGCATAGCTTTCCCATGTACTCTCTATTCTGCTCAAATCCCTTGTCATTATAACAGATGTTTGGATTATTGTTCTGTAAACTATGTCAGAATTTCAATCTCTAGTATCTGTTTATTATTCTCCAAGGGTGATATTACAAATGTTCTCATGCACAGTTAATACTTATAATGCAGCCTGTCTTTTTCCCATAAAAGCTCTAAGCACAAAGTTTTTGTTAATCAGAGCAAATATGACTAATTTTAGAAGCAAAAATTTTTGTTTCGAGTGTGTTTTGAGAAAGTGTTTGCCGCTGGAGGTGGTAGGTGCCACTCCTTTTCCTGGTGTATACCAAAGGAGTGGGGGGTATTATTTGGGTTACATCTTATAGTAAGATGATATGAAAAAACCAAATTAAAAGTTTTAGGTACTTGTATAAACAATTAAAATTGAAATACAGTCATTTAATTATTTTGTCCTGAAGCCATAATAGCCCTTCTGTAATTTTACATTAATAATCTAATTGCACGCTAAGTTATGAAAGGCATGTTTGCTGGAAGGACACATTTAACCTTGCTGCTATAGACTGTGAAATAATAATACTATAAGCTGATTATTAGAATGAGAGAGCAGAAGAGAGTGAGATTTTTGTAAAGATTTTAAAGATTTAGAGGGAAGCAGCTACTCCTGTTCTAAGGAAGATGAACTTTTGTACAAATCCTCATTAGCTCCAAAAATAATACCCATTATTATGGAAAAGGGGTTTTTAATAATGTTTTCAGAGCTTGAAATATTACTTTCCATCTGCATTTTGAATACGTATAGTAGATCTCTCATAGGCCTGGAATGTGATTCCTGAGGTGGATTGATCCAGTTTGAGGTTGCCTGGCAAAAAAATTCCGTGTTATACTTTCACTTCTCTCTCTGTTGATACACACGCAGGTACACGGGGGGCACTTGTACACAAATGTTACATGAACGCATATGATTATGGTCTTACAAACAGAAAAATCAGTATAAAAAAGGCAGCTAAATATCTCCTGTGTTTGATAAGAGTGCCATCTACTATTTACATTTCTAGTCCTGCAAAACTAAGCTAAAGACCTCCAAGGTAATTCTACATTCATACAGATAGATTTTTTCAATGAGAAAAATTTATTCTACTTGGCATGCCTTCTTTTTCTTTTTTTTTTTCCTCCTTTTTATTATTTTTTTCTATTCTACCTATTATTAGGCTGCATTGTCATTGCTTGTTTGTTATGGGGTACTCTTCTAAGGGTGGTGTGCATCTGTGGATGCTGATCTCCTCTGAAAATACTATAGGGATTGCTTTTCCTGGGATGAAAACTGCCTCAGACCTAAAGGACAGTCTTCATATCTTACAGAAAAAAAAAAAACAAAACAAAACCAAAACCCAGAGATGCAAATTTTAGGGTGCTGGGGCAATTATCAACAAAACTGACCCCACAGAAAAAAGGTGCTGGTGCTGCTCTTAATTACTTTTGCCTGAAAAACGGAATTTAACTACAGTCTACTTCAAAGATTTTGTTGGAATCCCTACACGTATTATGTTTGCATTTGGGATGAAAAAAACAAGGTCAGCTTCGGAAATGATGAATGCCTTTTTGCTGAAAGCTGTACCGAACGTCCTTGAGTTTAATCAAAACTATTTGTTTTTAGTCAGCTTTGCTGTTGTCTCTTTTACTCTTGTCCACTGATAGCTTGACATTAATGACATCATAAATCATGTGAAGTGGCGGCTAGGGTTTGGTAGCATTTCAAGTGTTTGTTGAGATGTCCTGGGCTATCTGAGGAGCCGGTGTGAGGAGGGATATCGGGCTGGTCTAAACCTTCAGCCTGCTGCATTGTTCTGTTGTTAAAAACAGGCAATATATGTATTTAAAATCTTGGGCTTTTACCAAAGGGCAATCTACGTATTCGTTCTTACGTGTTCAGCTGGTAGAAAATTACTCTGTGGTTATTTCAAATGCTTTCCCCCACCATGCCATTGCGTTAGGAACCTTGTGAAATTGATGCATATATTACACAAAGAAATACATCATTTGGGTTTGTAAATTCCTTAGTCACTCCTTTTGCAGGCAGGCATGGGTGTAAGCTTGTGGTCTCCCCATCTCTACGGGATACTGTCAATCAGGAACAGAGGAGTAAGCCCAATTTGCACAAATCTGTCATTTAGAGGTTTTGCTGTTTTGTTGTTGTGTTTGGTTTTTTGGTTTTTTTGTTGTGTTTTGGTTTTGTTTGTTTGTTTGTTTTGAATAGCAAAACATAAAACATGAGCACTTTGAAAATGTTTTCTTTGAAAAATGTTTAACTGTTATCAGTTATGTGTTTCAGAAAGATTTCACCGGATCATTGTATGTTTTATAGCTTGTTATCTGCATGGCTATATTCTTAGAACATGCTTTCCATTATCTTTGTTACTGTACCGCGAGGAGAATGGAGAGCTCGTCCTTTGAATGTTATTTATTCAGCTGGATTCTCTTACATTACAACATGTAATTTGCAGACTACTATAGAGAGCATTTGTTCTGTTATCATCCCTAACCCTCACAAAGCTTATTCATCGCAAAAAAAAAAAAAGTCACTTTGTGCAAAGGGGCCTCCAAAAAGTTGGAGGGTGTCTTTTCTTAGAAGAATATATATTTGGAAATAACACCTAGTGTGTGCTACATGGAGGAGAGAAGCCATGACATACAGCACATCATTTGGGTTTCAATTCAGCATTCATCGTTATTTAACAAATCTCTTAAAGAACATCTTGGGGTTCCACTAACTTAAACATAAGCTTAAAGCTAAGCACTTACATCACCTGCTTTGTTTAAAGCCACCTGGGTGAATGGCGAATGGTGGTGGTGGCGTGGCTGGGGTAGTGACATATGGCTGAGGTCCACGTGTGGGAGAAGGTGGATATCCATTCTCCCCTTCCTGGAAAATTAAGAAAAAATCAAACTGGAGAACAAGTATGTCGCATGTAATTTTGGAGAATGCAGTTCCTGTGCCTGCATCACTGACTCTGTGACTGTCTCGGTGGCCAGGAAGCACCACTGACACGTCCATGAGATTTCTCACCCCAGGAAAGGAGAAGGACCTCTTTTTACGTGATCAGATGTCCGTGTAGTTTTAAGTGACCCAGAGGCGGAACAAAGGCTTTCATTTAATTACCCACATTATTTGAACCAGGGTGGGAGGTCACCAGTGGTTCTCAGCCGAGCGAACGTCTTCTCATCGCCCACCGATGTTCCTCTCCTGTTCCGCGGCTCTCGCCAGGAGCCGGGAGAGGGACATTAAGCACATGTGACTCTATGCCAACGCGAGCCGCACTGCAGATCCTGTACGTACGGTGAATGATGGTAATTACAGTGAAGGGTCTAGGGTATTATTTATTTCTCACTAGCAGACAGCACCTGACAGTCTTTGTATATCAAGTTGTTATTAAAATCCTATGTCTGGATGTTAAGCTGACTTATTTTATAACTAATCTTCTTTTACAACTAATCATGAACTATGTATAAAGTTTGGTAAGTAAATTAATCTAATTTGACAGGAGAGATATTAAAATGAAATAATTTATGTCATAAAATAAACCATAGTAACTTGTTTTTGTGATTGCCAAATGCAGTTTCATTACTACGTTGGTGTAAACATCTTTTCAGTAATTTCAATCTTGTATTAAGACTGGATTTGCATGATAACACATCATTTTATTACTTATAGAATGCATTTTCTGAGGATTTTGAGTATAAATCTCCTCTGAATTATCATGCCACACTGAGGATAGGGACATACAGAAATCTTTACTGATGACTCCCATCCAGGGAGCGTGTCACCCACCCTTTTGCTCCGCGCTGTGATGCTGAAAATGGGTAGAGCTCAAGCTGAGCTAGAAGAGAGATCTGCTCCAGTTTCCTCCCCTAAACCATGCTTGTTTTCCAACTTGTGTTTTGGGCAAACTTTGATTTCCTGAAGTATGGGTGTTGATATAGGACAGCTCATGATAAAGCCTAGTGAGAACAACGCGAGCAGAATTTCATGAACACAAAAACCACATTGGCCTCATTTGCTTTTAGAGTTGGGTTTTATCTAGTTGGGTAAAGACAAAGCAAGGCAGAAAATGTGGGAGGGAGGCCCACATTGAAAAATAGACTACCCAGCGATACTTATGCAAACCAGGGTGTTCAAATCTCAACATAACTATGGCAACTGAAGATCTCCAGAACGTTTCAGTGTGCTACAGCACTTGCAGGGACCCAACTTACCAAGAAAAGAAGAAATCTTTGAGGTGGCACCTTTCTCTTTTGGATGTCTTCTGGTCTGAATTTAAAATGCTTGCACGTGACATAGCAGTACCCCTTCTTTTTCCCCTCCGCATCCTGCTATCAAACTACCAAAAATAAGTCCCACTCTGCAGGTCACAGACAATCCTTACCAACAGAACATGGATTTGAGTGGGAACACTTGTCTCAGACCAGTTTTCACAAGCGCGTATGTCAGGCCCAAAGAAGTAGTGCAAGCTGCTCACCCAGTCTGGCTGTGATATAAACGTGTATAAATTTTTTCACAATTTATCACTCCCTTACTTCCCACCCCTGCCCTTTGCACAGCAGGTTCACTGGGAAGGAACCGGACACTTACACCAGGGGTGGAAGGAGGACAGAAATCACCAGACTGGGTAAGCAGCAATTTGTTTAGGTTGTTTAGCATGTTTAAAGCATGACAGCAAAGCTTCTCGTGATTTCTTCTTTTTTTTTTTTTT